>JAUELF010024436.1:5697-17610 GCA_031471495.1 Clinocardium nuttallii
ATATCCGTGTAGAATAGGGACAGGAGTCTTATATAATGGAATTCAAATATCCGTGTAGAATAGGGACAGGAGTCTTATATAATGGAATTCAAATATCCGTGTAGAATAGGGACAGGAGTCTTAGATTGTCAATGCATGGTAAACCAGGAATGTAGAGTATACATTTAGTTCTAGATTCATGGGTAAACTTAAGAACTCATTAAATATTTATTGGAGTAATATTTCTCTTGTCAAGAATCTTCGGAATATCGTATAAATACGTCATATTAACCCGTTCCCTGTTAGTGAAGATTGTTGCCGCTTCTGCTGCAGAAGGCATTTGAAAACGCTGACGGACAAAGATATATTGCACAAGAAGGACAATTCATTAAGTTCTCACAAAATGTAATTTCCTAAAACAAAGATTTTCAACTTTGAAATGTTCAAAGAAGATGACTGAGACATCTTGTCGGGGTAACGTTCAATAAAAAGAAGCGATTCAATATGTGTCTCTATTGCAACAATCAGTGTTGATCCTCATATGTAGCAGGTTGATTTCGGGGTAATTGTCGGAATATGAGCAGTATTGCTTCCGTCGAAAAAGTAATTTAAACTAACCACAATTATTAACATTCTTACATTTCGTGTGTTCATATATTCCGGTATGTTCGTCAGAATAAATGAGCCGTCCATGCAAAAACCAACATTATGGCCTCTGCGTAATGTATCGACCCAGCGCAGACTGATCCGGACGGATACATTCCGTCTCATGGGATATATATATAGAGTAATGATTCCTGAAACAGAAAACCCACAAGGGGCGAAAAGTGTATATCCGGGTAAGCCTGCACAACATGCTTAGACTAATCCGTGTCGATACCTGACGCTGATATCCACAATGTTGGTTTTCTCGCGGGACGGCTCAGATGCTTTCATAGTTAAGTATCTGCACATGGAGTGTAAATTAATGAAGTCATTAACCTGATACAGATGTCAATGACTGATTCTACAGCAATGACTACTTTTTATTTTTAATTTACACCAAAAACAAACGTCATTGGAAATATTACATTAGCTAAAGAGTTAAATTACATTTAATGATTAAATCAATGGGCACGAATTAATTGTGGGACGATGATTAGCTTCGAAGTGGGAAATGATTAATGTTTAGATTGGTAGTGATGAAATATGAGATTAATTAAAACAGTAAATAATTCAGCAGTTTATCTAGGAATGGGATGACATCCGTTATCCTATCCCATCACAATGATGTCATTTCAATAATGAATACATCTGATAGATGAATCGTTTCAAAAATCGGTATAATTGGAAATATAGCATCGCAGAGTAGAACAATCTTGTGGGGGAAAAAAGCCCAGGTAACCGCATCGTGACTTTGTCGAAACAGTAAAAGAAAAGAAAGGCGGTGTGGTGCGCATTCATGCCAGGGATCAAAGTTTCTTGGCGCATGCTGTTATAAATTGACGAACAGACAACGCGGATGTGCTGGCTGATCTGGGTCTGCACTGGCTGCAAAGTCCTTACGGTTTTTTACTTCACAGAGCGCTGCTCAAACATAAGATGATATAACCACAGCATTATAATTGTAGGGGAAAGAGCATCCTTCATAATTTCTCATTTTCTTCCTTGTAATGATAATTTAAAAAAATTGGGTTAAAATGTTTAATCAATAAAAACAATAGTGAAACTATGGTCATTCGAGACGCCATTTTAAATCTACAGAGCTCCAGATAAGGGTAGTTTTTTTACGTTCAAAAATCCTTATATTACCATCTAACCATATGATGTAGGTACTTAAAAGAATCGTCACAATTAGACGATTCTTTTGAGTACCAACATCATAGGGTTTTGTTGAATGATAGGAGAGATAGGGTGAGGAGAGAGCTGTATACTCCTCCTTGTCTGGACCCCTGATATAGATCCTTTACTGTGAGAAAAAGGGGCAAAAGGGTCATGATGCCCTTGGATATGTCACATCAGCCCCATTAATCGTATACATTCTAGGCCTTGTTTACACAACAGTTAATGTGGTAGGACTGGTGTATGCTATACTGGTGTAGGCCTTGTTTACCTAACAGTTAATATGGTAGGACTGATGTATGCTATACTGATGTAGGCCTTGTTTACCTAACAGTTAATATGGTAGGACTGATGTATGCTATACTGGTGTAGGCCTTGTTTACCCAACAGTTAATATGGTAGGACTGATGTATGCTATACTGGTGTCTAGGCCTTGTTTACCCAACAGTTAACATGGTAGGACTGGTGTATGCTATACTGGTGTCTATGCCTTGTTTACACAACAGTTAATATGGTAGGACTGGTGTATGCTATACTGGTTCCTGACCTTGTTTATCCAACAGTTAACAAGGTAGGACTGATGTATGCTATAAGTAAGAGAGTCATGAACTATTTGATTATTAAAACTGGCCGTCGTGAAATGGATTTAAACTCCAACCAAATGTATGTAACTGTAATACCAATCATTGCAGTTGTCTCAGTGCGCACGAAATGCGTATGGAAATTGTATACCCGCACTAAGCAGATCGTAACAAAACACTCAAGGAAATAAATGACTAAATTGAGTCGAAATAGGAGGTTTTTCCCCAAAATAAATCAATAATTTAAAAACATTTAAATCGGACGGTTGTGACTTTGCAATCAGCGAATATTCAGGACAGTGGAGCAGCAGTGCAATTTAACCAGGAATTTAAGGGTTGTCCGTGAAGTCGAACAAGGATAGCAGCTTGAAGCTTCTAAAGGTGTGTACAGCCAACAATCGACTTCAAGTATGAACTTTTTTTCAAATCGTTCAAAGATTGATTATCGTGTGACCTGCCTTATCTATATCAAGGAGCCGTTTTACTCTTTCTCTCGAAGTTAAACGTTATTCACAGTTCACATGCCGGTACATGTTTGTCTGCATCGCAATTTTAGAACAATAACCGCTACACGTCACCGCCAACTATCCGCCTGCAGATCGACACACAATGGTTCGATCCCCGTTCGGGTCATACTTCGATAATGGTAGAATTGACGACCCCTCCCAGGTGCTCAAATGTGTATGTCGTTTGTCGCGTTGGTGTTGGGATAAACTTAACTACACTATTAGTAAATTTCCAAAGAAAAGACGTGGTCTGACTGAAATAATGTTGAGAGCAAAATTAACACCATTTAAATAAAGCGTCACAACACTTATTTAAATTTTCTGAAGGGATATATCCGTATATCATTGTATTCTATTCATAAACATCCGGGTCAGTCAAACTCAGGTTCAGACCAATCACAGAACAGTACAGTATCCTACTATTTTCTTCTTTTAAAAATGATTTTTGACATTTTCATTTACTTATGATTTTAGTTACAACATACATGTCGGTATGCATGTATATATATATGAGCCGTTTCACAAAAAACCAACAGTATAGACTCTGCATACTGTATCTACCTAGATCAGCATGCGCTGTCTGCGCAGGCTAATCCAGGCCGATACATTGCGTCTCAGGGGGTAGAGTTATAGAGTAACTAGTCCTGAAGCAGACAATCCGCAGGAGGCGAAAAGTGTCTGGCCGGATTAGCCTGCGCGGCAACCTTAGGCTTATTCATGTCGATACTTAACGCAGAGTTCAAAATGTTGGTTTTCTCGTGGGACGGCTCATATACTTTAGCTGCTTTACTTTATGTTTTCTCAACATAGCTGATAAATATAAGTTGTAAGAACTTGTTTCACAATAAAAGTTATACATAGTTTAAACTAAGCTAAAATATGTTGACTATGTCTTAATTAGTCCGTTTCACTAATGGCATTCATTATTCGATTCTCTTTTAAACAATGGACAAACATTCATTGAAAAAAATGTCCAAGTCCGTAATTTAAGGGAAACTGCACCAGTATATCGTTCTGCATACATGTATCTTTGTCCTACTGTTGGAAACCAGTGTTTGCAGTTGGTGATTTATCCAAATAATAACAACGTCAATCAATGATGTCCAAACGATGATTACACAATAACATTTAAATTATTCTTACTACATGTATTTATTTATTCGGCAATTCGGTATCTGGATTGATAATTTACATTTTGTAGCATGGATTGGTTCCCTGGCTTACGGACTTTCGATGACGTTTGGACCGGTCACAAGTATGCTCATAACGAGGTACGGTTACCGACCCGTGATGATGATTGGTGGAATGATATGCGGATGCTCACTTATAGCCGCCTCGTTTGCTACCTCCGTGTTGATGCTATTTTTGACATTTTCGATTACGTATGGAATCGGGACATGCATGACAACCTCCCCAACGATGACGATCACACTGGACTACTTTGACAAATACCTGAGTATCGCCACAGGGATAACAGTAGCCGGAAGCAGCTTTGCGACTCTTATTATGGGACCTTTGTCCCAGATGATCATCGACAGAAGCAGCTGGAGAACGGCTTTCAGGGTGTTAGGATGTCTTTGCATGACCACCACAATGTTCAACTCCCGAATTAAACCGTTATCGAAACCGAGCAAGAAGACAGTGGAGGGTCGTAGCTTCATCAATGATCTACAGATCTGGAAGAACAGAGTATTTGTGGTCTGGACGGTAGCCATTTCCCTGGTGATGTTTGGCTTTTATATCCCATACGTGCATCTTGTAAGTAAATATGATTTACCTTTGTGTGTAGACTGTAAGTGGGTTGGTGGTACCTTTCCTCGCATGTCCCGCCGCAGCGTGCCTCAATATAATTCCATAATTACTGTATTAAGTGAACCTTTGAACAATTAAGAAAGAAGTCGGTATCGCCAGCATTATGACAATCATTCTAAATAAATAACATTTGTGTGTTTCAAAAACTCCACCGTATAGTTGCATCTTAAAATGCATTATACGTATATCATATGTTTTAATTGATAGTAAGTTATATTACAACGTACTACGTAACCACCCTTTTTATTTAATTATCCCCTCCGATTTTAAAATACTAAGTCGTGTGGTGCGAAAATCAAGCACTGTTGGTCATTTCGCATTTTATTTATAGAGAAGTATGCGCCACTAATGGAAAACAACCACATGAAACTTGCGATCATTTCAGATCCAAATCACCAAGCACATCCATATTCTTATCTGGGTCATCACTGTTTGATTAAAAATCAAAGGAGTATTTAAGAAGTCTCGGACATATATTGTACAATTAGTTCATATAGTAAGGATGTCGTAATTTGTCATTTTTTAGGGTTTTAAAAATGATCTATGTTTTTTTTTCGTAGAGCATAGCTAAATAGGTGCCTGTTTTAATCATTCCAGGTATCATACGCTATGGATCAAGGCATCTCCCAGGATCGTGCCTCAATCTTCATGATGGTTCTCGGCGCCACCACGGCGTTTGGTAGAATACTGTTTGGTAAAGTCGTTCAGTCGGGTATCCTCAACCGGCTACACATGCATCAGTTATCCATGGTCGTTACGGGCACTGGCATTATGTTGCTGCCTCTCATTACGTCATTCGGGGGTTCGTATGTTTGTTAAACGTATTGGTTTCTTGGATTTTAATGTCGTTTTCACCACAATTTCAGTAATATAACCAGGCGACCAGTTCAATAAAATATGTGGTGCCTTTCTTTGTGGAAGATGACGCTAGCTACATTGCCATTTACTAATACTCGGGCAGGTTTTGGTTTTCAAACTCATGACACCTTAATCGATATTCATTATGCGTTACCGACTGATCTGCCGTGGCTTGTATGTGTGTGTGGGTTGCTTGAAGGGCATTGATACCCACTGGGATCCCTTATCGTGTAAATCGCTTTCCGCCACACCTTCATTTATTTAATTGGTTATTGTTGTTTGAAATATATGTTTGTTCATGCGGCAGTCGCATTTATTTCATTGAGCATTCTTGTTATGTTAAACAATATTTCCACATGTTTCCATTGAAGTTAAAATTGTTTAACACTTATCTATATGAAGCTCGCAAAGAAAATAACCTTTACAATCAAGTTCATCGCAGAAGGAATGTCGTGTAATGAGTTAAAATGAACATAACCATTTTGGGTTACATTTCTTTTTATACAAGTTTCTTTATCAAACTATACTCTATGCATACACCGTTTCATATTACCCGGGTTCAGTCGCGGTGTTAAGGCTTTTAAATTACGGATTGTCCCATTTTCTTTGGTGAAACCGTCAGTTCTATTAGCGGAATTCATCTGCCACTGATTTACATGTATAATTGCAAACGCAAGAACATGTAAATATTTACTGGTATAGAAAGTGGGGGCTTAAAAGAGTCAGTTCGTTAGTTCAGGTTGGTTTTTGACCCCCACTGTCTCCGTCATAAACTAACCCTTTCCCACATATATGCTACAGACCAACTTGAAAACAAGTACTTTTGAAAGTAAGAAAATATGGCAAGTAGAACTATCTAAATACAGTTGAAAACAAAGTGACAAAAGGAGTAACTGCTCATTGTGCCCGTTTGTTGGAAATAGTTAATATTGTTCTGCCATGCTTAGTTCATACTTTTAAACCACAGGTATAATGACTTTCGTACTGGTGGTAGGTCTGGTAGATGGTTGTTTCGTGGTACTGTTGCCAATTATGACGGCGTCCCTAGTTGGCGTTGAAAACAGCGTGTTGGCCTGGGGCTTTATGATTGGAACATGTTCTATCACCTTTACAATAGGACCACCTGTAGCAGGTACGTACGTGTAAAATAACATCACTTGGGCCGTCCCGTGATAAAACCAACATTGTGGACTCAGCGTAAAGTATCTACCCGGATCAGCCTAAGCATGCCGGGCAGCATCCCCGGATAGACACTTTTCTCCTCCGGATTTTCTGTTTCAGGGATATTAACTGTTTACCTCTATTTCTCTGAGACGGAATGTGTCGGCCCGGAATAGTCTGCGCGGATTGCGCAACCTGATCTGGGTCGATATATGACACAGAGGCAAAAATGTTTGGTTTTCTTCCGGGGCGGCTCAATTCTCTTATAACCATGAAGTGAATGTAGTATTCCTAAGTTGGCATTCCTGCACAGTTTAGGTTTAAATCAGCCTGTTCACCTGCTCCGCCTAATTTGAATCTACAGAACTGGACAAAAGCTTATAAATATAAAGCGTCAAGTCTTGATTTAGTTAGTAACACATGGAAACAGTGTACATTTTTATTATATTGTGGATTCACAGGCTTATTTGAATCTAGACTGTATACACAAGCAAACTTATACCTTTTTTCCCAATGGACTGACTCTTATAATACACGCACGTGACTTTCATGCTTGAGTCGTACGTCCAACCAGTATGTATGTTATGTCGAAAATACGTCACAAGTCATTCCTGGTATTTAATCTCATACCGATTAATTCATGACAGGTAAACAATTTTCTAATAAATATGTTTTACTTTGAAAAACTTCATACTTCTAGCTTAATTAATTGGTATTAATTATAACTTCAAATGTAGCGTTTTTCCTGTGACCTGTATATATATAGTTGATCATATTCATTTAAGATAGGTAGTCGAACATAACAGTTTTTTGGAGACAGTTTAAAGAAATAATAAGGCTTTTAAATGACATCTTAAAACAATAGCAAGTCAGTTACATTTTTTTCTTTAAGAATAATCCAGACAAATAGGTTAGATCCATTTTGTGGATTCAATGGGCGTTGAAAATAATTAATTTAGTTTTAAACAGAAGTAAACATCATTTTTCCTTAAGTTGTATTTTGATACAAACGCAATACTTGCCACAAGTAAATGAAACCCATCTGCTTTGCCGCCCTCTTTGGCCAACTTTCGGACAGTGCATAACACGATCATATTGCGAGGTTGATATGGTTGAACAGTGATCGCACGTGTCTTGTTGTTGGTATAACTACAGCACGGCCTATCTAAACAAATAATCATGTTTTTACTTACTTACAGGAGCGCTCTATGACATAACCGGTTCCTACAATTTGCCTTTCCACTGCGCAGGCGTACCAATACTAGCAGGTGCTGCCATCTTGTTTTTGATACCGTGGGCGCAGCGCACGTCACGCACGAGGAACGTACTTGATATATTAAACGACTACACGATCAACGATACAATCGCGAACTCACGCACTTACGCCTCCGAATCCGCTAGGACGGTTTGTCAAGAGGAAATGGTCAGTCATATAGACATTGTCAGACCAAGTGTGTCTGTTCAAACTACGGGTACCTCACCGATGCGTCCGGAATCGTTCATGGGTATGATATGATTGTTGTCTGATTTTACTTTTGTGTCGCCTGCATTAGAATCACTCCTCCTTCATTCGTACGAGACGCGTTCGTTTGCTTAAATATTGGCAGGTGACACATTTGAAAAATATTGTTGGTTTAAACTAATTTATTTCATCGAATATAAAACAAATATTTACAATCATATCAATCACTCTCGATGACTAGCTTCCTGCATAATTACCAGTGATCGCAACGAGTGTGCGGGAAGATCTTGCCGGCTCTCACTCTAATCGAACACGAGTACATAAGCCACAGTTTCCCATAATCTTAGGATCGTCCTTTCTTTACATTATTTTTTCAAACGTCGTCTGCCTTGAAAACCTTTGTGGAAAAACAAAACATCTTTGAAAATAAAAGAGTAAATGCCAATTGTGCGCCAATTCAATTTGCACATAGTATCTCCGTTTTTGTCTGATGCAGAGGCTGTTGCATCTCTTGTAAACGGCTAAACGTTCCTTCTTGCAGACAAGTCGGTAGGAACCGATGATTTTCCGCTGCATCACTTCCCAATGGATATCGAGGATGCATTGTCACAGTTGAGTACCAATGATAGAATATTTGATGACATGCTTCGCCAGTCTCATGACTGCTCGAAAAGCTCATCCGTGCACTATACAGATGCGTCTGTCGAGGTTAGTTCGGTTTTGTAATTTGTTGAACTAGAAATGTGTCACAGCTAGACGAAAGTCAAAGCTGACAACAAACGCCTAAATTGCGTCAGCGATAAATATATGAACAACCTAAAACCATTGAAATATTTACAAAGAAAATTTGGGGAACCACAAAATATCTAACCAAAGTTTAATGCTTAATTGTAATAGTCAGATAGGACTTTCTTTTCATTGGATAATTTCAAAGCAGACGATTAAAATAAAACTTAACATTTTCCAGCTTTCCCGCATACAGCAATAAAACAGGAGACGACTTTGAAAAAAAACTACTAGAAAATCTATTTCAATGATAGTATATATACTGATTGGAGTTGAAAATATTGTGGTAAAAGAAGAAAATACTACTTTTGTCAAAATGTGTTAAAGGGTCGTCTGCTGTAGAGACGTCAAGAAGCGTATGTATGAGGGTAATTGTTAAGAGTAAACGGTTAATCTGTTTTGTTCCACAGATACCACGAATCCCGCCACCCAAAGACACCTTGCGCTACAGGACTTTATCGGACCATGCGGCCAACACAGAAAGCGGACAGGATAAAAATAGCCTGCATAGCAACGCTAAACCATCTTTTGACTCGAACGTCCATTCAGAAAACAGTTCGTTTGTACCAACTTCAGCGTCCTCAAATCAGTGTAGGACTGTCGATTCTGAATCATGTGACATGTTTCTGCCGTCCGCTAGTCAGCTGTTTACGTCTGCTAACGAACCATCGGCCGTTATGCATGGTTCTTCAACTAAACAAACTAGTCCAAAACAGCTTTCGGCAGCAAGTTATATTTCAGATAGCATCAGTAAATCGAATAGTGAGACCGATCCAACTAAAAAGGCTAGCAATTTTGATCAGGCTATTTCTGAACAGGTCGATCTAATTAGAGACACATTAAGGAGTCCTACAACAGAGGATTTTGACATTGTTTCGGCAGTTATTGATCATCTTAAAGATTCTACAGATAAAAAAAATTGGCCCGAAATCAAAATACAAGCACCAACCCCTAGCCCCTCTTTCAAACAAGTAGCGGATACAAAAAAACCTTTTAAACATGTTGTAGATCCTGGACCGGAAGCAGGTCCGTCTGGTGTTCACTCAGTTCCCCTATTCAGTGACAAACCATGGGGACAGGAGACCCATGCTATGTCAGACTCCAGATTTGAGTGTGACAATCAAATAACAATTATTCCTGGAAATAATCCATTTTTGCCAGTCGCTAAGAAACAGGACAATAGTGCGTCATCATCCGGTGTGAAACTCGAAGAGCTGTTTAAACCGATCAAAAGCGAAGAGGACACATCAGAGTTGACTGCCGTTGAATCACTTGATGCTGTCGTACCAACCAAGAGTCAGTCAAGTGAATTGGATGTTTTTAAACATTTGTTTGATGACGAAGAAGCTCAAAAGTGAATAAGCGTCACTTCTTTTACAATCTTATCTTGACCGCGTCAGGTGCTTTCGGGGTCTTAGTTGCATCTGCATACAGTGAAGACTAGGATGAGTTTGTGCATACATTCAGTCTCAATGAGAGCTCATTGTTCCCCTGCATTTAGTAGACTTATCGGACTCCTTGAGAAGAAATAAGTGTTGCTAATCTAGTTTCACTCCTGTTCCCCTCCAAGAAATACAAATCGGAGAGTCAACAAGATCCAATCAATATCGCCAGATGCATTTAATGAGCGCCAAGGGCATAACAAAGTAGTTATTTCTGTTTATTCCATGCATTTATTGACTGATGACATACTTTTAAAGAGATAGGCTTATTAAAGAGTCAATTTAATTTTATTGTTGATGTATATTCACTATTTGAATCTGTGAGTTGATCAGGATTTAATCATCTTCATTCTCAATATTTCTCATGCAATACATTGGAGTTGTGACATCTTGATACATTCACTGTTTTACCCTTTCCCAATTGTAGACACATTTTGAGGCATTTGTAGCAGATTACTTTTGAGAACAATGATGAGCAATCTCTCTTTTTGCAACAATATTTTGAATTATTTTCAATAAATAAACTATCTCTTATAGATTTTGTTTCCAAATTTTCACCTAGATGTTTTCAAAGTTGTCTGCTTTAGATTTGTTGTATGTTGGAAAGGGTTAAGCAGAATTGTGTTTCAGGAATTACAGGGCTCAGGAAAAGGGATACATTTCATGCAAAGAATAGCCATACTAACACTTTTCTCTTGAGTAAAAACAAAAACTGTTTAATGGAGTAAAACATAGTAAGAAAGTTTGAGGCCAAGACGTGCTTACTCTTTCTTTCTCAAGACCCTAAAATAAAATAATATGTGAGTCGTCAGACTTTCAACTGTCTCCAAGTGTTAACTCTTTCCCACATGCAGATGCATTTTAATGCCCTGGCAGCAGCCATATTTTGCTACACGTTTTCAATTGCTGCTTTTTAATACTTTAAGCAATTATCTTTAATTGTGCATGAAAGCCATCTGCTACCGATTATTTGCATTCAGGCAGGGTTAAAGTGAGTGTGCTTGCATCTGGGACTACTAATACGTGGAAGAGAAACAAGTGCGATAAGCGCCAATTGCTTGTCGTCTTTACAAAACTGTTTGTGTACGTAAACCTGGATAAGTGAGTAGTTAGACCTTGTACAGGTAATGAGGAATATCGATTGATAAGAACGACAATCATATTTTATAGCGATATATAGCTTATCACATTCTTTTCTCTTCCCCGTATTAGTAGTCCCAGGCTGAGGCGGCCAGCATGCATGTATAATGTTATGATTGTTTACAACATTTTGGGCCCACACCTGGTCATATCAGACAGAGCTCTAGATAAGAGGCAGCATGCATGTATAATGTTATGATTGTTGACAACATTTTGGGCCCACACCTGGTCATATCAGACAGAGCTCTAGATAAGAGGCAGCATGCATGTATAATGTTATGATTGTTGACAACATTTTGGGCCCACACCTGGTCATATCAGACAGAGCTCTAGATAAGAGGCAGCATGCATGTATAATGTTATGA
>JAUELF010024657.1:0-17609 GCA_031471495.1 Clinocardium nuttallii
GATTATTTATTTCATGTTAGATGTGTCATAACGTTGTGTTTTTAAACAACCTCAATTGTAATATGTTCAAATCATTTAAATGTGTGCCTTTCTAATAATAATTCATCCTCCTATGTGATTTCTGAAAAGCTATTAAAATATAAGTCGCGGGCTACTGCCCGGCGACTAATAATTGACGGTTTATAGATGTCTTCGGTTACTGGGATATTCAAATATCCGGCATAAGAATGTTTGTTAACCCTTTATTTCATATAAGCCCTCTTCCGGGCCTCTTACCCTTCCTTGATGTTTTCTAATCTCCTTCACCGATGTTTGCTAACTTATAATATCCGATTATCTGTTTCCATTCACAAGGCATGTCCCTACTGGAAGATCCCAATCCGGGTTTTTGATTTTTATGAGGTGCTTTAAGTGTCTCCCACTCAACTAGATGTCAAGTACTGGTTCATTCCAGGAAACAGTACCTTGCGTGTATCGATGCTTTACACTGAGCACGTTAAAGAACCAATGGATATTTTCAGAAAGAGCTAGGGTATCGCACCCGGACTCCCTTGTATCTAACTCTGTCCCTCTAATGTATCTGCATTTTTCAGATGTTTTGCACAGAATAAAAGGTGTGTACTATCAAAAGGGCCTATAGAAGATAGAAAGCTTATCCGAGCAATTGGTCTCTATAATAAATTGTGCAGTATTGTATATTTCAGACTGGATATTTGTATTTAATATTGCATACAACGTGTCTAGAGTCTTGTTGTTTATCAGGATACGTTACAATAAGTGTCTCCTAAATCCTCATAAGTAGAACATTCGTAAAAGAAGTCAAACTCATCTTCAATAATGTACATATTTTACATATTTTTATCAAGACATAAATACAAAAACGGTCATTTCTTGCAATCGATAAGTGTCTACCTATCTCTATCAAAAGGGCACGGTTAGAGCATCTAAAATGACTATATATCTTGCGTAACGAAAAAGGTAAGAAAGAATTTAAATATAGCTCTGGGTTTAATAATGATTTGAAATACCGCATTGTTTTTATCCATATGCCAATTTTGTAAGTACATGTAGCAGTCTTTATTCCGTTGTTTAAAATGCTTTATAAATAGATAATCGTTACCTACGTTTTGTGAAACCCATACATACCCAAAGCCGTGCATAAACAGGAGACTTTTTATACAGGTTGTCCATATATTTCTACCTGCCTCATCGAGGCGTTTTAACATCATGTAGCAGTGCTTCGGGTACCTGTGGTTTTCCATGCGAGTTACGTTAGCCAGTATGTAATACAATTAGGAATATAGAATGTACAAAGAGGTAGACGTCCACATTCTCCTAAAACAAATGGTTCCGATGTATTTCTTTATAGATTACAATACTGCTTACAACATTGTATATGAACTCTTTCAACTTTATCAGAATACTTAAACCCCAAAAGTTGAGACCGTAGCATAGTATCTAATAGGCTTAATAGTAGTATAAAAATAATAATCTTAAAAGCATCCAAAGGGTCTAGTCTTCCATACAAACGCTGAAAACGGAATATATATAATAATGATTTCATCGCTTGTTGTGACAGTGTTTCTAATGTCTTCGTCCAAGAAAAAGTAGAAGCGATTTAAATACCCAGATATTCATAGACAGGTACAGTTTCCATTTGTTTTCCTTTATAGTACCATTGTTCAGTCTGTTTAAGTATTCTACCACTATGAAAGACAATGACTTTAGATTTATCCAGATTAAGTTTCATGTGTGTGGATGTACAAAATTGATCGATAATATCGATTTGTCTTTGTAGTGCACAGACAGTATTGGAGAAAGAATTATCGTACTACTTATACATCCTTGTCGTGTACCCGTGTTATAGCTTTTACAGTTTATATTAATATATATGTACACTGACGTATATAGCTCGAACTTCGCGATAAAACTCTTTAAATTACTTTGGGTCCAAATGGGAAACCTTTCTGATTGTCGAAGTTGAAAGATTGGAAGTGATAAAGACATTGGAAGCATCGATAGCCATACAATCATGCCATGATCCGCCGTCCTTTATGGGACCTTATAATGTGTACACGATTATGAGCAATTCTCCATTGCCACAATGTTGACAATTCTATTCAATACTTCCATATTGTTCTCCCAAGATATTTTCAAATTTGTCTGCCGCAGGTTTGCGTTATGTTGAAAACGGTTGATAGGCATCATGGTACGGGCACATTTAGTTTCTAATCAGACCGATTTTGACACTCTGGTATTGTAATCCTTTGTCGGGTGAACATTTTGACAGTTTGTCGAATTCTATACTTTGAATAACAAAAGCTATTAGTGTGACAATGTAGTATAAGTATCGTCTTTAATACACACGTAGCTGTTCATCTCAGTAAAAGCAATATCGAGATTTTGAGGAAATACGGAGAAGGATTGTTTTCGAACTAGACATTCTCGTATTCTGGTAGCGCCTGAGGAACGAACGGTCATTACCGAATCGTTGATATAAGAAAGTGAAGACAAATGATTTGCAAGCAATGCTTTTTAATGTTATCTAAGTAAATGTACATTTGAACACAATATATAGTATGCTGTTTTACAAGTCATGATTGAAAACGCTGGAACAAAGAGTTATTTATTGCACAGAAACGATTTTTATAGGAAAACGACCGATTAGGCCGTAATGTAAAGAAGCCAACCATATTGGCCAATAGTGTAGACCAAGATCAATCCGCACTGGTTAATATTCATCGTTTGCCAGCTATTTAAACATGTTTAGGAAAAGCGGTGGCATTGTCAAATTGTGTGAATGAACCTAATGGCCCTAGCCTACACGTGCCATAACTACACAAATGTCGGTTCATCTCGCGTACGACCTTAACTTAGTTTGAGAGAGATGGATACACTTGGTATGATATGCTTGATAAAGTGTTTCACTTTCCATGCACACATAGTTAATTGTACCGGAAATAGATTCCAAGGTACAGTATAAATGCAAGTGGTCACATTGAATATCGAGACTCTGCGTATATACAGGCTCATCAGTATTCACTGTTCGCATATACAATAAGAACATAAATCGCGAGAAATCCAACATTGTGGGCTCTGTGTAAAGTATCGACCCGGCGAAGCCTAAGCATGCCAAACATGCACACCCGGATAGACACTATTCGCCTCCTGTGGATTTTATGTTTCAGGTATCACTATACCTCTATCCCCCTGAGGCAGAATGTCTCGGTCCGGATCAATCTGCTGATCTGGTCGATACATATCGCAGGTGGCATTATGTTGGTTTTCTCGCGGGACGGCTCAAATGATGCTGAATTATATATTAAAAATCGTTGTTTATCCGTGTATGAGTCTCGCTCTATTGACCATTGACTGTTTTCACCTGAAATTGAGTTTTAATTCATATTTTACCACATACTATAAATTAAATCTGAAGCAAACGATTTTGAAAACATTTAGGCAAAACAGCAAATGGCTAAATTGCTACAAGTTGTAACAGTGGTAGGACTATAGTTTGTATGTATTAAAGGATTTGAGTCTTCATTTGTGGCTAATGACGTTAAGCCACGACTTGGTTACCTCAATCTGCAATCGTATCAAGACGTGTACAATGAACACTACAAAACCAAAACACCGAGAGATTCTCTGAAGCGAATGCTGTGATCAGTACTTTAAGTCATATTCGGCGATCAGTTATTGATCAATACAATACAAACTTCTAAATAAAACAACTGCTATGACACTTTTTTACGCATAATTACACAAGGGCTGCAGATCTCCCCGTGCGATATTCGTAACTCATTTACAATGTTACGAACAACATAAAGTATGTCATTTAATCCCCAATTAACAGAAAATACTTGGTAAATCAATTCATCGAATTTAATCAGCGAGCAAACCAAAAAGTCATGTCATTATCGGCTGTGGTCGGACTGCCGGATCTCATTGTGTGTCTTTCGTACTTGCTTTATGTATATCGACACCGGACAGACCTGTCAGATTTCCTTGTGTCTCGACTTATTAGCAAGAGGGTCTTTATAGCAAATTGCTATAGGAGGCAGATTCCAAATACACCCATCGAAATCTAGACTGGTATAAGACCATACTGTTAAACTCTTCTTTCACTATCGGCAAAAAATTACTTTAAATATCTCTTTCTTCAGTAGCTCTCCATTTATAATCACAATTTCGGGTTCAGAGTTCATAGATTGTTTATAATGTCAATGAAAGCACAAAAACGTACCGCCATTTAAGTCAGTCACTTATAAATAAATTGCGGTAAATTGTTTGGATAAAAACCGCGAAATGGATTTGATTTGACATCACTTACGCACTGGAAAGAACTCCAAAGAAGTGTGCTATTGAAATACAGGGATTACAGAATTGAAAATGAGAATGAATTACTACGCTGTCAAAAAATACATGTGCATGTCTATGAATCGGCCGAACAGCTTTCTGATTCCAAAAAAACCCAAATTCTTTTAATAGATAGACCAAACGAGAGTCGGATAATTTAAGCGATAGTTTACAATTTGATATGTGATACCTGTAGATATAACACATTACCAAGCTTGGACTAACTTAAAAAGTCTGAAAAAACGAGGGAAACCAGTAATTGTGCCATTTTTCTAGAAGCAAATCATATGTGGCAATGTCTAAAAGAAAGACGCACTCTGTGCATAATACACGCAAAATATGGACAGACGGACAATATATAATTTCACTTTCTCATTTCTGTCTACAAAATCAGTGGTGCATATGGCCATTAAACCTCTGCAACAAACTATTTCAAAATGGTGTTATTTGCAATAAATTCAACAGCATTGCATTTAATTTTTCACCTAAGCTTGGTAAAACCATTTTATCTTGTTAGAATTTCCGGATCGGTATCCAATGTGTATTGACCTAAACTATCCAATGTGTATTGACCTAAACTATCCAATGTGTATTGACCTAAAGTATCGATTGTGTATTGACCTAAACCATCCAATGTGTATTAACCTTAAATATCCAATGTGTATTGACTTAAAGTATCCAATGTGTATTGACTTAAAGTATCAAATATGTATTGACCTAAAGTATCGATTGGGTATTGACCTTAAATATCAAATGTGTATTGACCTAAACTATCCAATGTGTATTGACCTAAATTATCGAATGTGTATTGACTTAAAGTGTCAAATGGGTATTGACCTAAAGTATCAAATGTGTATTGTCCTGAAGTATCAATTGTGTATTGACCTAAAGTATCGATTATGTGTTGACCTTAAATATCAAATGTGTATTGACCTAAACTATCCAATTTGTATTGACCTAAAGTATCAAATGTGTATTGACTTAAAGTATCAAATGGGTATTGACCTAAAGTATCAAATGTGTACTGACTTAAAATATCAAATGTGTATTGTCCTAAATTATTAAATGTGTATTGACTTAAAGTATCGAATATGTATTGACTTAAAGTATCGAATGTGTATTGACATAGAGTATCAAATGTGTATTGACCTAACATATGGAATGTGCATTGACTTAAAGTATCGATTGTGTATTGACATAAAGTATCGAATGTGTATTGACTTGAAGTATCGATTATGTATTGACCTAAAGTATCGAATGTGTATTGACCTAAAGTATCAAATGTGTATTGACTCAAAGTATCGAATGTGTATTGACTTAAGGTATCGAATGTGTATTGACCTAAAGTATCGAATGTATATTGACTTAAAGTATCAAATGTGTATTGACCTAAAGTATCAAATGTGTATTGACTTAAAGTATCGATTGTGTATTGACCTAAAGTATCGAATGCGTATTGACCTAAAGTATCAAATGTGTATTGACTTAAAGTATCGAATGTGTATTGACTTATAGTACCAAATGTGTATTGACCTAAACTACGGAATGTGTATTGAGTAACATTGGCGCTACATATGTTTATGTTAAAAATTGTTAATTTACATAATTCGAAGACTCTGTTTTTTCAAAGATCTGACTATTGACTGTATGATCATGTAACAGCGTTACTACTTGTTAAGTCGCCAGTAAAGAGAAAGCATCGAGCGTGGTAATAATAAGCTGAACAATTGTTTTTACAATCGATGTAAAATAAATACATTTAGGTTAAAACTAAACTAACACGCCTTCTACTCCTGAAACAAATCAAATGTTAACATGTAGACACAATTAAAAATTAATACGTGTCTAATTATTTAAGACATATTGTGTTTCCATATGTAAGTGAACAGAACAATACGGGTCTACGTTTACTTCTTTATGTTTTAACATCCAAGGTAGGTATTTTCTTTTCTGACCTACGTACAACGAACATTTTATTAAATACAAAGTACACATACTTACCGTTTTACCATTGGAGGAGGTCACGAAGTGCCCTGGCACCAAGGATATGCTGGATATCTTCTGGGATTTCTGCGTTTTTGTATTTTAGGAAGATCGCATATGTGTCGATACCAACAGCAGGCAGTGCGGTGTAAAGTGCAAGACCGTTTAGAAATATCTCAGACCCAGAGCGACCTCCGCAGCTTTCCACATTATGCAATGTAATGAAGTCCTCAAAGCAATCTGGCGCACGGTTAAAAACACTGCGGAATAAATATATGGAATTTTAATTTATTATTTTAACCATCAACTACAATACAATAAATTATTACAACTCTAACTGAAATATATTTTCCGAACTTCTTTATGATAAAATAACCTTTCTCTTTCCAACAGGTTTAAAAACTTCTCATATCATCTCGACCGTTATATAATGCACACAATAATGCCTGTCTTACCAAAAGCCATTGATAACATTGAAATATGTACGGTTTTCAATTTCAACTATCCATACGTAAAACATGAATAAGATCGCAACGTGATGAACGATTTATATTTTATTGTAAGTATTAAAAAGAACAATACGAAATTCATTTTTTTAAATGAGTTACAAAAGGCTCAACGTTTCCAACATATCGAGAGAACCAATCGTAACCACAACCAGCCATACAACACGGTTTTAAAACTTTCATTGTCCAATTGACACTTCCAATGTCATCAAATGCTTTTAGCATAAAAAAGCATTGCTCTGGATATCGATTATTATTTAAGTAAGTCTGATAGTTTACAACAATATTTAATAACCTTTATTTTATATATAACCTTCACGTCAATTTAATTTCTTTATTTACTTATAGCAATTAACAATGTATATGTTGTTGCAACACAATTAATACTTATAAGGTAATACATATACTATAGTTCAAATACACATAACGGTAGTAGTCCAAATTCGATAACCATACAGCAGTATATTTTCACCTAAAATGTCACAACAATATTGCAATGAACAAGTTATATGATAAGTGTATAGTCAGTTCCCCACAGTTCTGACCCATACGCAAGAATAGCCCAAACTATTGTATCAAAAAGATTAAAATATTAAGTTCATGCAAAATGTTCAACATTCAATAAATCATATTGCCTTTTTAGCTTGCGTGACAAGTTTGTATTTCGCAGCTGACTAGTAGATCGATTTTAGACTTAATAGAAGACCAATATATATTTAGCATTATGCATTCTTTTAAAATGTGTTTAAATTGCTCTTTTCTCTAGAGGCAAATGACACGCTTCCTAGGGTACAAAATAAGCAAAGATTCTTACTTGTTGAAGAACTCGACACCATTTTCGTATGTCATAGTGTGTATCGGCTGTGTATGGTTGAGGATTCCGAGGCAAGGTACAATTGTCTCAATATCGATTTCATTAAAGCATTGTGGAGGGATTGGCCTGTATGTAAGGTTGAAATCTTTTTAAAAAATAAATAAAAAATGTGTGAATTACGATGACTAATACATGTAGTTAGGGATATAACAGCGCATTATTTTCTATTTTATTTCAAGAAAAGGGAATATTTAATGTTTACAATACACATATAAATAATTTATTATGTATATTTGGTATTGTCCAGGCTATTTGCATTTTGACAAAGTCATTTACATTTAGTTAATTGAAATAATAACTTTTCCTTTCATCGTCAACAATGGTTAAACGGTCGAAGTAACATCATATAGACCGGTGCGTGATAACAACGAGCAATGATCTTAAGCTATAAAATACAATATACTTTTTTATTTCGATGCTAAGTATGAACACAACATAAAATAGTTATGACCTATTACAATACAAGTCTTCAACATATGACGTTTGAAAAAGGTATGTATCTCTTATGAAAGTCGATTGATAAGAGAACATTGATATAAGAAAGACGGACAATGGAATATGATTTAAACAAAGCAGACTCCAGCTATGTTCCTTGCATCGTTTAATCCTCCGAATGATACTGTACAAGTGATGCGACTTGAAGTGCATCTGCCAATCGGAAATAAAGTTATAACTTATTAATGCAAAGCTTGACGAGCCGACTTACAGAGACATTCCGGCAAACGACATAAAAGTTAACTGAAGTGACACTAACAGCCACAAACATGTATTCTCGCAATAGGTTTTTTGATAGGGCTTAATTTGGTTATGATAACAAATAGTTGATCACTACAGAAATGTGGACCCATGGTATTAGATCCATTGTGTATTTTATGTAAAGACCATTATCCGAATTGATGAGATGATTTAACAAATTTAATAGAATTAATAGCGATTTCGTATTACGTAGATGACATCATACTATCTTAGGGACGACATGTTCCTGGTTTCCTGTCAAATGGATGCCTAGCCATAGAGAAAAATGACGACGATAGCTTGTTTGACAAGATGCAAAGGTATATAGACCTTTCTAATAGAAACAGAACTACTGCGAACAGCGACCATAACTTGTGATGGAGGCGTCAGTTACGGCGCTATTAAATTACTCACATTGACGGAGAGGTTCTTGGACTTCATCTCCGTTACACTTGTGCAATGCCGTTTCCAGACCATTGATCGCATTCACCTTATTCGAGCATGAGGCAACTTCCTCTTCAAAGCATTTCTCAATATCATTTCGATTACTGCGACAGTACAAATAAAAGGAACCAGATTAATCATATATGTACATGTGGAAGATAAGAATACGTGATAAAAAAATGTCTAGACATGGATATGAACAAGAAACGTGGAAACTCCACGTCGACCAGTATTTTGAGTATCGAAAACTGTGTTGACCAAATCAACTATAATCTACATCAAAATTGACATTTAGTCTACACATTTAAATCTGATTCTTTATTTCTTATTTTGATCGGATTTATTCAATTCAAATTTCTCAAAAAGATCAAAATGCGACGGTAAACTGTAATATATTTAATAAGCAATATAACTCTGGTTAGATCCATCTTAATACAAAATATAAAACATATAATTACGATTACTTTATGAAGCTATCAGTCTTGTTTTCCTCATAAAATAATTAACAAAGGTACATTTTACATTAGTTTATGACTTTTAACTAATGATACCATCCCATTATATGACTTGGTGAACAAAGCTTTGATATTCCGCAGTAAATGTCGGACATGTGTCATTCAATATTGATGCTAGGGTAACAAATAATTCAAAACCTATTTCAAAATCAGAAATAGCTAAACATGACTACATTAAAATTAAATGAAAAAATTGGATTCAAAATGTGATGGAGATACATATTCTGGGAACCGTTCGACGAAGAAAACCAATATTATTGACTCTACGTAAAATATAGGATCGAATTAGCATACGCATGCCACATAGTCTAGCGCGAACACTTTTCGCCTCCTGTGGATTATCTGTTTCCGGAAGCACTACTATATACCTCTATCCCTCCGTGATTATCCTCTGCTGATCTAGGTCGATTTATTTATCCATAATGTTGGTTTTCTCCTGGAACGGTTAAAATATTGAATATAAAAGGTTCACATTTGTGTTCGGAATACCTAGAACCTATTGATACCAAACTCCGAGCAAGCGTTCACATATGTTAATTATGATCACAATTAGCCTACGTAGCTGGACTTATTGAGCGTACAGCAAATCTTGGCGAATTGCTATTTTAGTAGCAGTGACCTTGACCTGCGTGACACAACATACACCCAAAGCTGTTTTTCTGCATTGTTCACCCAGCTGCAAATAAGTCAAAATAACTTCACCAATTAAGTTCAAATTAACTTAAGAAAGAAATGCAAGTGACCATAGTGACCTATCTTCCTACAGTAGACGCCTACCCGTGAACATCTAAATGTAAATTTCTGATTCAGCTACATATCTCTAAAATACAATTGCAATTAGGTCAGTTATCGACCAGAAATTACAGCTTTACACTTATCTCAAATCAAACAAACCAGTTACCTTCAAGAGAACGGTTTAACGACTTTCATCTTTAGTTCACTTTACCCGAACAAAAGACAAATGTAAAACATTTGGACAACATTTAAATGAGATTAAACAGAAATTATGACCATAGGTTTTGACATTGTCACAGTTATAGATTCCTTCATACAAACTCAACTTAAATTTGATCGATGCGTTTGTTTTGATGAAGTTTCATGAAGATTTTTCTAGATTGTTCTTCAATTAGGACATTTTGATAGAAAACCGATATTTTACATATATTAGTTAAAGTGGCCTTGTGGTTAATGATCAAGTCGTACAATAAACACGTGAATTATTAGAGAATTTCTTATCAATTTCTAAAGATGCCTCAGTTTTCATCGATCTGTTATGATTATTCATCTTTTTCATCTACATCAATTCTTGACCAAGTTCAACGGGAATACGATTTTACTAGAAACAACATTGTACATGTATATAGGTTATGTAACATAAAAAACATTTTGTAAAAATGTGGGAACCACCATAACTCCATATTCCGTTACATCGGGTAAAGGAAAATTATATGAAACAACCTATAACAGTGATCAAATAGCAGTCTGGTCAACTATTAACATTCTGTTTGGATACTCTTTGACTGTAGAGTATTCCATACTACATGTACTAGTCCTGTGATATTTATTCATCCTACCTGCAAATCTCTTCCGCTAGAGCAAGTGGGTGTTTGTGAATGTTGTCTTCTTCACTTAAGAACTCTTTTTGGCATTTCTCCCGCAACATAATAATTTGCATGAAAGTACACTGAACATGCAAATTGTTGTTGTTAATAGACATCCCCGAAGCGAGGCTAGACATCATCAAAACAGCTGGAAATGAAATTTCAAGAAAGTTTCATATTGTCATAATCAGAAGAAAATACAATTTCTGTTCTAAAGCTGTTAAGAGGACAACGAAGGCCCTATCACTCATCTGATTTAACATAGTTTTCAATGATCTTACATACAAGGTAAATAAACCATATCACCTAGTAGCGATGGTTATTAACTGATCGGAATAATTTGAACAGTCTTGGTAAAGGGTCACCCACCAAACATATTCGTAGACCAGTTAACAAATCGTGCCACTACGTTTGGAAATAAATTATTTTTAAGTTGTCACTTTATTTACATTTAATGAAAACCACGCACATCGGTGTCCATGTTTTTCGACGGGTCTGAATAAATTGAACAATCTTAGTAGTGGTCACACAAGAACAATTTGGCATAATTATTTTCAAATCGGCCCGGTGCTTTTATATAAGATCAACATTGAATCACAATATATATGTAAAATGAAAATAATTTACAGATCCTGCCCGTTTTCAAGGTTTCTGATGCCGCAGCAACTAAAGTTCTACAATGAAATATTTTCTTTATTTTTTTTAGAAAGAGGACCACCTAAGGACCATTTCTGTATAATTAATTTGAATTTGGTTTATTGTTTTAGGAGGAGAAGTTGTTTGTTGGAAAAGAGAACAGACGGAAAGACGACGGACGGTGAAACATCACATTAGGTTATCACACACCCTTTGCTCAGGCGAGCTTATTAGAAGGTAATGTTTCTCGTTTTGCTTTCTATGCTCTAGATATCAGCTACTTAAACCAAAGCAATCTAGGAAAGGGTGTTTCGAACGATTATTGCAAGTTACTTTAGGAACTACTTGTACATTATATTTTTGAACAAAACAGTACATAACCAGTGATATAAGAAAGGCAACGTTAGGGCTATTGCGATCAACTAACTCGATCAACCTGCAAACGTTGAATAATCCGACAAACACTTTACATTTGACCCCGTTACGTTTAGTGTTTGTGACATTTAAACAATGTACTTTCCTTATACAATTACTGAGATATAGAGTTTGACAGAATAATACACTTTTAAGACAACTTCATAGTCATAACTCTACTAAAGTTCAAATGTAAATAGTGGAAATTGAAAAAACACTTATTTAAGGACTCTCAATAAATGTGCAAAATTTAATTAACTTTGAATTTTTAAATAACCATTACAATAAAAACTGTCCGAGTTGAATCTAGAAATCAAAATATATTAAAGGGCACAATATACGATACGATATGGTGATATCACCACGAATCATAATTCAAATTTATGTTACGAAATTTCATTCATAACCTCAGTTTTAGTTAATAAATGACAATTTGAATATAAATGACAATAAAACAGATATGCTTTAAAACAATTGTTTGGGTAAAAAAGGTTTAAACACAAAACAAGACAATGTGTAAGCAAAAGCTAAATAATATTAAATCAAATACCAAAGTACTTACCTAGTACTGACTTCATTTTGAAATATGACTTATTTTCGGATTCCAGTCAGTGTTCGAAGTGCGATGTTTTACTTGTGCATAAAGAGCATCCAAATGGCTGCAGTTATATGATAGAGCCGTTTCACAAGAAAACAAACGTAATGTATAAACCCAGATCAGCCTGCGCTATCCACGCCGGCTAATCCGGACCGACACATTCCGTCACAGGGAAATAGAGGTATAGAGTAAAGATTCCCGAAACAGAAACTCCACAGGAAGCACAACGTGTCTGTCTGGGTTAGCCTGCGCGACATGTTTAGGCTGATTTGGTCGATACTTTACGCAGAGTCCACACTGTTTGTTTTCTAGTGGGACGGTTCATATAGCGACATACCAGATTATGTCATATATAATTTGTTCGTAAATATCAAAACGCTGAAAATGCTCTTTTCATCCAACCCATTAGAGAAAAACAAAAGCAATTATGTTTTTATCTTCAATGTCATTATCTCCATTACTACTCTGACATTCAACAAATATGCAACAAGCTGTTACAAATTATCTAGTTGAAATACTGACGCTTTCTATAAATGAAATTCAGTTATGCAACAGATACAAGCATATTGCTACAAAGGGAGATACAGCTCATAACAGCAATACATTCTTTTGTTACAGTGAATTTGATATCCGTCTGTTTTGCTTAATCTTCTCAACCTGTTTTAATTCGAGTAATGTGAACGCAGAGCAAAACACTATAAGCCGATACCTTAAGCTCCATGTGCAGAAATATTAGAAAAGTAAAGCACCATACGTCGTAATGTAACCGTACACTTGTTGAAAGCAAAATAAAACACAATTATGACTATAAACCCCATATGCCGTGATATAACTGTCCGCACAACAATCTTCACAGAACATGGTCTATCATCATCATATGTTGTTAACCCTCGCCTTTGGCATAAAGCCATTTGGCGAGCAGTTATTGTTTTCTCTCTCCAATTATTTTCTATTTCTGGGGTTGACCATATTCGGCTCTTTCATTTGTGTTATTATATATTATTGAATTTTGATATTCTTTGTTTGACACATCGCCATATCTATGAAAACTTAACGTATCCGCTTTATACACGCTATTCCTACATTTTCGGTGAGCTACAGATATTTATCATTTAAAATCCTTATCATTTGACTCATGTTTTGCGTTGTGGATATATATAAATATATTAAATACTGCTTTTCGTCCCCTTTTAGGTGGTGATACAAGTAGATATTTCATTTAATGTTTTCATTAAGTTAGCGATTGGATGGAGTTGTCGCTTTTTAAACAAATAATGTCGTATATTTTCTGCTTCTTAGTGAACCAGACAATCTGTAAAATATTCCTTATGGTAAATAATTTACTGACTTATAATCAAAACTCTTATAGCATATGCAAATAATCGAGTGACAAACACAAACCAATGACCTAGCTACTTGATTCTTAACACAATTGTCAATAACTGACCCCATTTATATTACAATTATGACCCTTCGTGGCATGCCACCAGCTCGCATAGTTAATCAGCGCTATCAATTTAATGTATTCATTTTATTCTTAAAGAACTACATGTATTATATAAAGTGGAAGCATCAACAGAGAGCATCAACATTAATAAGAAAGAACACCAAATAAGTCATAGCGTGTGGCGTACGTATTGTTAAAATGGAGCATACGTTGTTTATATGTGTTCCCAATACTGTTTTTATGGTTGCCTCTTTTAGCAACTTATTTTGAGAAACTGTATTCCTTCTTCTTTAAATATTTATTTCTGATATTCCTCAACTATTTTAATCATTTCACGAGGTCGGAAATGTGTTTTGCATACATGACGTTGAAAGGAAATAAATCACCAGTCTTGTTTGGGTAACGATTTTCAAACAACACAACCTATGTATTTGTTATGATCAAACCTTAGCAAACGTAAAATGTTGTTAATGACTGAGCGCAAGAAGCTCGTCATACGATTTAGTGGAACGAACAATTGCAGCAAGTCTTAACCATGTATTGTGGATATAATCTAAAATATTCCGTCGTCCATCCATTAATTTGAATCTTCCTACAGCAATGCAAAAACTAAATGTTTAGTTAATGGGATACAAGAGAAATTTGATGCAAGGCATCAATGTCGCCGGAAAAGACTACATTAATTTATTTATTTACACACATGCATTCCCGACTTTTATTAGTCTTAACATACACATAATGTTTTTAATAAGGACTTATTCCAGGATTTCTGAAATTCCATACATACAAATTTCAAGATTTCTTTTGGGCAGGACTTTTGGAATTTGTTTAATTTTCAATAAAACCATAACAAATAGAGTTTGGGATTTTAATCTACATGCAATACACATCTGTTTAACCCCTTCCATGTCTGAAGCAGCAATACAAAACTTTAAACATTTAAAACATTGAGAAAACGGTTAAATTGCTGAAGACATGAACTTCCTCCATTTTAATAATACGAAAACCCATGAATGGTTTTTTTCGCTCATAGGTAACAGGTGTGTGATTTTTTTTCTTCATAACCTATGAACATTTCTAAAATGAATCTCGCAAAAATTTCATGGGGACCGCCATTGTTTTGTTATGTTTAAAACGCGGTCTGTCAGGCGCAAAACACAGATAAAAAAAATATTGTCGTCTAGTCTAGAATTTTAATTTTAAATCGACATTTAAGATAATAAGATAACTGCATAATTTCGTGTGAACATACAGTTTTAAGCGAAAGCGAAAATGCGTGGATACTGAGAATGAACTATTTTGTTCTCGTTCGACAAAATAGCCGAATACGGAACGTATCTGCACCATACTAATCAATGTGAACTAGACGCACGCCATTTACAGTAAAGCGCCTACAGACACAACGACAACATTATCGTTTGAAGCCATACTCCCGAATAATGACGACTACAGACGTATCTGGTGACATATCGTAATAGAAACAACTACAATATATCGCCAAAAGTGTTGGGCAGCCAGGTGTTGGTAAGTAGGCCTTATATTATGTTGTAGAGATGCCGGCATCTGCCATCATCCTGACTGACAAACAATTCTTTGAACTGACAAATGTTCATACATATTCTTCTTTCATACATAAACTTCTTGTCTTTGTTAAACCACCTGATTGTAAATAAACAAAGAAGGCCATAGATGACAATGAGCTAGCTCAGACCGACATTCTTAAAAAGATTCTCGGAATTTGCACCACTGCAATTTCGTACAACATAATTATACACAATCCTAGGAATTGATAATGATGTTATGTTTATAGAAGAGAGGGGCCTGGTGACAATGCGTGATATGTTTTAATTAGAATACCGGGTTTATGCTACACTACATTTACATCCCTGTTTGGAATTATGCAATAAGATATAGACAAAGAGAGTGGGATACATTTTAATTAAAGCGTGGTACTGTTGCAAATATACAGTGTAGCGAATCTGACTTGTTATAATTTAGCAAAGTTGTGTCCCTGTTTTTAATTGGATCCATTTGTAGAAACATAGGTCAACATCAAATAAGAAAACATAAATACTGGCTAGTAATGGGTGACATATCCTATAAAGCCTTAGATTTTTTCAGATACATGCATATATGGTCAATGCGCACATTGCATACACAGCCTGTGGTTTATTATGTTTATAATTTCCCCTTTCCTACATTGTGACATACAATAAATCTGCAGCAGTCGACTTTGAAGTTTTCAAGTCTAAAAGAAAAACATGATAATATGAATATTTAATTGTGTTGAAATCATTGTGAGAAATTGCTCATCATGAGTACTTTCTCCATTTGCCACTATGATTTCAAAAGTTGTCTGCATCAGTCAGAAAGCGTCTACATGAGGGGAAATGGTAAATGCCTTGGTAAATTATTAAGGTGCATGCACCAGAAGCTTATTTAAACATAGAGTACATCGTCAATGTCTGTGACATGCGGTAGTTATCTAGATCCCACTAGCCAATTGTTTAAAATAGCTAAATTAGCTATCGCTCAAACCAACAGCAGTACATTTTAAAAGAAGCAAAATCCAAATGAAAAGTATTATAGACGTAGACCATAGTTGTATTCATATCAAACTAGCTAACCAAACACTGGCTATAGGTCAATGTGCTATTAACCTAATATGACGCCTCTGCAGCAGACAGATTTTTGAAAATCTAGTGAAAAAAGAAGAAATTGAACAAAACACGCAATTTCTCATTTTGCCACAATGTTTTCCACTTTTAGTCATAGGTTATACATTCAATTATAGTATTAGAGAACTTGATATACTTGTGCCAAAATGACAACAATTTGTTTCTAGCTATATATATGTTTTAAATTTATATTTCAGGTATATTCAATCCACTTTATATGCGTTCGACTAAGCAAGGAAAACCAAATTCCTGTCCCTGTTAGGGGTTATTATATATACATTAGACACAACAGCAAGACGACCATGTAAGAATTGTGATTTTGCAACAATGTTATTAAAAGTTATATTTTCATCATTTTAAGTCATCTGCATGTGGGAGAGGGTTAAACACTTATACATGCTTGAACATAGATCATTTTATATTGTGACAAATGATGGTTTGATGTTATTCCTTAAAATAAACTATTTTTGGAAAGGAAGAAATTCAACATCAGCATGTTCTTCTTTTACAACAATTTTCGAGAAAACATTCGAATGCATGGATCTTCTTATATAATCTCTGTCGATAGAAAACTTTTAAGGATGGAAGAATGTTTAGCTCGACTATTCGAATAATGTGAGAGCTACATGTATACTACTCACCCTGGCTTCGGCGTCCGCGTCACACCTTGGTTAAGGCTTTGCATGTAAGTACTTAACTACTACATGTATTGCATTGAAACTTTCTACAACCCTGCCCCACTACCAGCCCTATCTTGAGTATTAAGTAAGATAACTCTATCCTGCATTTTATGCAAGTTATGGCCCTTTTTGACTTAGAAAT
>JAUELF010024767.1:0-17600 GCA_031471495.1 Clinocardium nuttallii
ATTTACCCGCACCAGAGTGCACTATTATTGAAAATCGCAAGCCCTACACCCATATACTGCTTGTTTCTTTGCAGGATGTTCCATACGATCGCCACTTCAGCGCCATTGGCGCTTTGATTATATATACAATTATTTTATATACGGTAAGTACATATTTCAGATTGTCTATCATTGAGAATGTGTTTGTGTTAAGAAATAAATTAATGTAGTTTTTTCCGGCGACATTGATGCCTTGCATCAACTTGCTCTTGTATGTTAATTGTAATAAATTAAGCCTTTGTTAGCCCTCCCATAACTACACATCTTTTCAAATCAATGATACCTCTGTCAATTACATTCCTGAAATACACTTGGCTACTAAATTGGAAGTCCCCATTATACAACCAATTTCTGATATATTTTCAGTGGGGAAAAAAGAAACAAAATAAAATTGATTTTTTTTTTCTTTTTCTTGAAATGTTTTCAACTTTGTATCAAACGAAAACTTCCAAATTTTACGCATTTTGCATATCATTTATAATCGCATATTTTCAAGGCAGATGATTCATAAACATCACATCAAATAATTACATTATTACAAGTAATTCGAGGGCTTGGAGTGAAACAGTTGTAGCTAAAATTGGTAATTTTTTAACAAGATTAATAACCTCGCCATAAATTTTGTATAAGCGTTAAATCATTTTTCTTGGTAAACAATGGAAATTTCGGTGCCATTGCTCGTTTTGTCTACAAAGGGTCAAAATTGCCCCTAAACCAGGGTTTTCAAAATAGACTTTAAGTTACAACCGTTTCACGCCAATCCCTCGAATTGAAGCTGATGCTAAGATAAGTGCTGCTAATATTTCAATTGAGCCCCGGTAGCTCAGTCGGTAACGACGCGGGCTGTCACTCCTGGGGTTGTGAGTTAGAATCCCTGATCGGCCAACTTTCTTTCCGACGTTTGACAAAACTCAATGCGACATGCGTCATTTGTCTTCCACCAATGGGCTAAGTATATGTGGAAAAGCAGCCAGTTGCTTGGGAAGATGTGTGTGGAGTATTGGTGTGCGAAAACCAGGAAATACATGAGTAGGTGAACTGGCCGCCGTAATATGACTGAGAAACTGTTAGAAAACGGCGTAAAACCTCAATCAATAAATGAATCAATGAATCCGTAAAGATGCTTACTTACCACTGTCATTATATGTATCCATTTCTACAAACCTATGCACATTCCAACTTCCATCAGCACAGACTACAACTATGATTACTCTGCGCTAATATACGATTTACGTTTTAGTAGTACAACTAGCGTTTACAAAGCACATTGTATAGACTAACATAGCGTTAATTAATTTGTCTAGATTTGAAAGTTAAGTATATTATATATGTATATAACTTAGCCCCTGCTGTGTTATGAAATCTGCATAATAAATATCAAGTTTCGTGCAAAAGAAAACACGTGCTAGGATGAATTTCCTGTTATTGTTAAGACTACCTTTAATCATGGGTTGGTTTGACATGTTCTGCAAAGGGTAGTGAAACAATTGGTAGGGAAAATAACTAGTGAAGTTGGTCTCATTGACAACGCTATTAAGATAAAACATAACGCATACCAATATTGTGACAGTAGTAACTAATGTAGTTAAATCATGGCATTTAATCGTTATGTTTTATCAACTGATATTTATCTGATTCACAAAAACATAGTATACCCGAACATATTGTTTACCTTAACTGAAAAGATTTAAGAGGTTGCCTCTGATGACGTGTGTGCGAGAAATGAAAACTATTGTACGTTTAGAGTCGGTATATTTATGAACGAAAACTCGTCCAAAACAGGTGAACGTAAATATATGAATGTATGAATGAAGGACTACGTTAAACAAATATTTCGAGAATCTATTTATAAACATGGTCCATTTTCTTCGTATACCCATGTTATACTTTAGTTATCAGTTAAGTTTAAAATACCCTGATTATTTACGATTATTTCTTCAAAACTTTCCCTACATACATACTTTTTAAATCTTATATACATAAACATGTCGGTAATAAGAATCGTACCTGCATATTATGTTAACTGTTCATAGTGTTAGTGTTAACCCATTCAAGTTTCAAGTTTCTTCCTTCATGTCAAACGAATAATTATTCAAACTAGTAGGTTTCAAGTTAGCGAATACTAACGAATACTATCATTTGATAATGCAACAAACTTATATTCAGTGATATAAATGGACAAAGTGTATAGTACCTGATATTAAAGATACCGTTATACTGCATGAGCCATGAACACTACTTGCACACATCATAAAACGTTAACTCCAAACACTTAACAAAACTACCCATCTGCAAAAACAAAGTGTGTTGTTTAGACAAAGTGACGATAATTTGATTATAAAGTAGATGTATTGCTGATACAGCAGATCTATTGCTGATAAAGCAGATGTATTGCTGATACAGCAGATCTATTGCTGATTAAGCAGATCTATTGCTGATAAAGTAGAACTATACTCAAGATAATGTCTTTCTTCACGTATATCAACTTGGTATGACAATTGTCATTGCAATTTAATAGAACAAAATGTTTGACGTTAAGGGTTTTATCAGATTACACGCATACTGTAACTTCCTTGATCGGACGTTTTCACAAATGTGGTAGTTATAGGTTAATGTATATGTGTGAAGAAATAAATGATTTAACCCGAAGAAGGATAATCAGTAAGCAATGTTATGTGTTTCTTTTCATTTACAACTACAACTTTAGGGACGGCTTTTATGAATATAATCCTTGGTTTTAAGTTCAAATAATGGCTGATCCTAGACCAATGTGCATACAATCTCTTGCAAAACTTTTTGTGGACTCTTTTAAAATTAGGAAGTTAAGTTATATGAAAATTACTATAAGATAAACCATACATGTTTTCAATTATGTACTTCAACATTGTGATATCACTCATATTGTAAATGTAAATTTGTATAATATATGAGGCCTAGACTACTGAATAAACATATTGTATTGTAAGAAAGATCGGCGCTGACTTTAAAACTTCATACTTCACATTTCACTCTTCACACTTTTTACTTTACACTTCATAGATGATATGTTTGAAATGTGAAAGGTGAGGTATTAAGTCTGAATTTCATACTTCAACAAACTTCAAACTTTAAATTTTAAACTTCACTCTTTGCATTTCAAACTTCACACTTCACACTTCACACTTCAAACTTCATACTTCACGCTTCATACTTCACAATTCACAGAAAGGTCTGGATTTCAACCTTCACATTTCACACTTCCTTTTGAACACTTCAAACTTTAAACTTCACACTTCACAATTCAAAGTTCAGAATTCAGACTTCAAACTTAAAATAATCAATTTGTAACAGATAGGCAATTCAAAAATACGGTTGTTCTCGTTCAGAAATTAATCCATCATTATTCGATATACTCTTAATCTGAATAGTATGTCATCAAATTTCATGGATTGATGTATATAACAGAACATTTATTTGATGCAAGTTTATAATTCGAGTCAACGTAAAATACAATGCAATCAATGTATCTTAAGAAATATTGGCATGGTATTCAGAGGAATTCTAGCTAAGGAAAAAAATGGAATACCGTAAAAATGACGACTGTTCCGTTAAATCAAAACTGCGGCTTGATTGAATGAACGATTAAATGAAATATTTATTCTTTTGAAGCATAAACAATTATATATATATATATATATATATTAAAATTCAAATATCACTTTCTCCGTAACCAATATGAATTGTAAGAACTATTAGGAGTGTAACGCAAACAAAGCATAACAGGTCTGTATGACCGGTTTTAATTTAACTTTCTCATTGAAACCGTATACCATACTATAAAATGAGATAAGTCAGCATATCATATTTCACAGGTAGTGGCTTAAACAAAATTATATAGAGATTATTCAACTTATTTTTTCAAAGATAATAATTATTTTCTAGTTTTTTCAAAAATAAGTTGAATACTCTATTTATTACATGTAATTGTTATTTTTTGTAACACATTATTTTTTTCAATACGCGTGTTAAAATCTGTAAAAATAATGAAGTTACGTACAACCGAGAAAATGTGCTAGGATGAATTATATGCTATGTGCAAAACATTTTAATTCGTGGGTTGGTTTGACATGTTCTGCAGGTGGTAAATCAATGGATAGGGAATAAAGCTAGTTACGTTCGTCTTATTGAAGAAATAAAACAGATAACACACATAAATACATATTATACCTTTATTGTAACAGTAGTAGATACTGTAATTTAATCGTGAAATTGAATCGGAACGTCTAATCAACTGGTCGAGCCCCGGTAGCTCAGTCGCTAGCGACAAAGGCTCACAATCAAGAGGATGTTGGTTAGAATTCTGGCTCGGCCAACTTTCTTTCCGACGTTTGACAGAAGTCAATGCGAAATGCGTCATTTGTCTTTTACCAATGGCCTTAGTCTATGTAGAAAAGCAGCCAGTTGCTTGGGAACATTGTTGTGTGAAGTACTGGTGTGAGAAAACCAGGAAACTCATGAGTAAGTGAACTGGCCGCCGTGATATGACTAAGCTATTCATAAGATCAATCAATCGTATCAACTGATATGTACTTGATCCACATATAATAGAATATCCGAATATATTGTTAATCTAAGCTGAAAAGGTTTAAGAAATTGTCTCTAATGATGTGTGTGCGAGTCATGAACAATTAGGGTACATTTAGAGTCGGTATAGATATGAACTGAAATTCGTATTTAACAAGTGAACTTTCTAAAGTATGTATATGCCCTTCCTTGCACGAATGTCTAATATGTAAACAATTGGTTATGTAAACTCTTCTGTTGAGCAAGGCTTCCTTAATGTTCTAAACAATAACGAGTTTAATCAAGGGTAACATTAAAACATTTGTTTATGGTTCTATTTATATACATAGTCCATTTCTGTTCAAAACGTTCCTTACATACATACTATTTACAATGTCGTTTATAATGTTCATACCTGCATATTTATATTTATTTTAGCACACGAATTATAATTCAAAGGTTAATACTTAACGAATACTTACAAATCGCAATTGATCAATAAACAATTTGAGCAAAGGCTTTTGAAGATACTCTGCAATAATTGATATATGTGAAATTTAAACGGTAAGTAGAGAAAACATGCTGTCAAGTACTGTCTCCTACGCGTACAGCTGATCATGCCTTTCCCGATGAAAGGGTTTACGCATATACATTTCAAAATTCACGTGTCAACATATTGTCCATTGATATGATATGTTGTAATGCAAATAGCAGGAGCAAACTATAGCTGTTACTGATATTTCAGTAAATAGTAATAAACACTGCTCGGATACACAAATAAAGTAACGCACAGTTTGAATAAAATGCATGTTTTTTTAAATAGCTATAATCCGGACAACGATAAGTGTTAATTTAATACATACTGAACGACTAATATGGGTAAAGAAGAAATATATTGATTGGTATATCTTTCTAACTTTCTATTTAAATATCGAAACATTTTCTGTTGCAAGGTTATCAATATTTATATTTGAAACCAAGGGTGGGAGCGTATATTAAGCATAAAATTACTTCCTGGTCACAAAAAGTGGCGGTTGTTTGTTAGTGAATTTGCTGTTGATATGAAAGGATTTAACTCAAAGAAGGTAATTCAGTTAGCAAATGTTATGGTTAATATCATGACAAACTAAACGACACAATATGCAATTATTACTTTTGGTATCTGTTTTACTGTTTTGTTTGTTTCCTTTTGGAAGAGGGCAAGCAGGCGGGTTCTTATAACTTCCTTGATCAGAAACATGGCGTTAATATTGTGTAAATACACGGCTTGTATATTTCAACACAAGTTCAAATGAAATAAAGATAAATACAAATACACATATGCGGGAAGAATGAAACGTTGAATGTGCCGGTTATTAAAGTTCTATTTCAAAGGATATAGGTTGTTAAACAACTTGAAATACATAAATTGATCCAAACTGGCATGTCAAACTGTTTTTCAATCTGTGACCCCATATTCCAATTAACAATTATTAAATTCAAATAATCTAGTTTAAACGAAGAACACGATACAATACAGATGACAGAAAGTATGTCATTTAAGCGTGTTATTGTTTATTGATATTCTTTTAAATCATCTCCCGCTTATAAATGATTAACCATAAAGACAATATTGAGTGTAAAGCGTATAGTCTGCATAGCTGGTCGGTATCACTGATATTTAATGTACTCATTTAAACCGTTTACCATATCAAATATCACAGCTAGTAATAGCTACGTAACGTCCTATAAACAAATGTCTTGTAAATAGAATCTCGGTCTGAACATCTAAGTTTTGTCAGTGTTTATCTATTTTAGTCATTTACCAAATACCTATCGCGCTGTGTGTCTTATTTTTTATAAATGAGACGTTATAAGGGTTGAATTAGAGAATAACCAGACAATTATGTTCATCATTACCAACACTCATTTGTATTGTTGGGGTACATAAACTTTATGTAAAATTTAAGGTGTTTTTAAGCCGTAAGTTATTTAATTGGTTTTACTCCGTGAGTTGCTGTATCTGTTACACGGCTAAATAATTTAACATTAAGCGTTTTACAAACAAACGCCTTTGACACGATACATGCATATATAAAACAAACCCAATAACAATAAGTCTGTTGGACTAAACCCCTTGAGTTTGCTATAAAATACCGCCGTTGATCAAAACTTTTACTGCTGGAATATTTTACAAATGACTGATATATGCACACATCTGTTACATATGCAATGGCAACTAGTTTTTGTCATGATGTATATCAGCATAAGAGTAAGCCGGAATACGTTTAAAACTGACAGAGTTGAGACCATATGCATGTTTTAAGTTGTTTTAATAACACCGATAACAATAATGTGTTTTATTTTAGTGATGTATATTCGTATATGTGGATTCAAGAAATATGTCAAGAGATTGCAAGTTTTAAAAAAATGATAATTAAAAAATAAAAAGTATGTTACATTGTTGCGAGCATCAATACGTTTATTTAACAAAATACGATGATTATTACGATACCAGTAATACAACGAAACACGTTTTGATTGTTCTATTACTCCTAAGATGCGATAGATAAGAATACATTAATGAAAACATGTGTTAACATTCAACACTATCAAATTATGCATGGTATAAAACTTACCAACATAGTATTATAAAATTATTCAAGGCATCATCCATATTATAAAATTTCTTATATCTATTCATCATTAGTATGCGTTAAAGTATGCAAGTATTCATATTAATTTAACATGGCAATTTATATCACTGTTTTATCTCACCATCAATTTATATCTAATGACTATTGTAACATTATTGGCAATGGGCGGAGCAAATGGCGCATACATCCAAGTTATTCTATGATTGAATTACTTGGATCTAAATTTAGACCCAGACATTTTATGATTGAACCCTTTTTATACTTACGGTATGTAGAGACACAGAGTAATAAGAACTTGACACGACGAAACTGCATACAATTTAATTATAATAATAACAAAAATATAATACAGTCGTGTTGTTTGAAATAGTTAAGTGATAATACCTCAGTCTCGGGGATTCGAATATTGTAGTTCCCGACTGAACCCGTTTTAAGTAATAGTGCAAGGATGTGAACATAAATAAATCGGCCAGAGCACCAAATTCCCAATGGAAAAACACTATCTCTATGCATTGCACTTTACATCAAATAAACTTTATCCGTATTACTTAGCAAGTGTTAGATCTTTCGTGTTAGGACACAATTCTTATAGCATACATACTAATAAATGTGTTAATTTATATACGGAGTGTATAGCAGTATACATGTAATAAAACAGGACGCGTGTTTAACGTTTTGAAATTAGCCTTTAATAGATGTAATCACGTTTCTCTACCGATTGTGTCTCCTGTGTGTAGTGATACACATGGTAGATTCCTATTTTACTTCTATAAATTAAAGGTGAGTTAATAGGCAAATAACAAATCAAAATTAATTGCAAAAAACAACCAATGTATATTTACTCTATGCAATATAGCTTTGAACAGTATCCGTTTTATTTACATACCTGTATTCACTCACGTGTGTGGAGTATAACTGTACTATTGCAATTTCCACTGGAAAAACCAAACCCTATACTGTATTCAAATTAACTTTACCTATCACTATCACTAAGGATACCAACCGATGTGACTCTTAAGTACATTATATGGCTTAATGTACAATCGATTTGTCAGAATATATTTATTATATCATTTTCATCAGAATGTGCTACTTCTATGTAGGCTTCTCGACCCATTTTCTATGATAAGGTTGAACTTCTATGTAGGCTTCTCCACCAATTTTTTAATGATAAGGTTGAACTTCTATGTAGGCTTCTCGACCCATTTTCTATGATAAGGTCGAACTTCTATGTAGGCTTCTCGACCCATTTTCTAATGATAAGGTTGACCTTCTATGTAGCTTTTCGACCCATTTTTGTATGATAAGGTTGAACTAACTTCTATGTAGGCTTCTCGACCCATTTCTGTATGATAAGGTTGAATTTCTATGTAGGCTTCTCGACCCATTTTTGTATGATAAGGTTGAACTTCTATGTAGGCTTCTCGACCAATTTCATGTATGATAAGGTTGAACTTCTATGTAGACTTCTCGACCCATTTTTCAATGATAAGGTTGAACTTCTATGTAGGCGTCTCGACCAATTTTTTAATGATAAGATTTAACTCCTATGTAGGCTTCTCGACCAATTTTTCAATGATAAGATTTAACTTCTACACCTGTTTGTCATCCAATTGTTCAATACCTGACCTGATAATCCATACAAAGGCAATGTTATCGGTAGGCTCGTAATATAAACATTATATATTCATTCCGCTGTTACATATTCGTGTCCTAGACTGATATTGTACATGATCGTCTTATTCAGATTTAAATATCACATTAAATATCTTCGAAATAATTGGTATGTGATATGTCTGACCAAGTTGAATACCTGTTTGTTACGAGGTGATTCGTTCAAACAATTATAAAAGAAACAATACAATCTGAAACATGGACAAAGAATCTAAGCTATGACGTTAATTACCACACTCTTATTACGTTTGCTTCTGTTAAATAACAAGTATCTCTAAATGAGTATGCGATAGTGTTTTCAAATTGTATGTTCTTTTTTGTTTTGTAAATTACCTTTATATATCGTGTCATTACTTCACTGACATATTAAACTTATTTTTTTATCTTCTGGCCTGTTACAGTATACTTATCTGAAATTATGTTTTGCACGAGTTTCAACGCTAGTTGACTTTAATCGAAAATGGTACAACCGTGCAATCAATGTAATCAATATCAATATAGTGTCATTTGTAGTGTATGAATTATTTCTATACTTTGGAAAACTATACAGTTTTTGTAGTGGCCCTACATTAAATGTTATGTACATGGTTCGATGAGCCTTTGTCTGTCATCTTACGCGGAACATGTAAATACTACGCGTATTTATTGACATTTTAACTAATTTAATATCAAACAAAAAGAAAGGGAAATTGTATGAATATTGCTTCGAAATTCTTTGTTTCATAAACTCCTCTAAAAATAAAATATATCTATATAAAAATATATATATAAATCCTTCGGTATTTTCCGTAATGATTGTCCGATATCGTATTTACTGGATTTACTTCATTTTGTGATAAGGAATTGATATACTAACGTTTTCTAAAACATATTGGATAATAAATTCACGGACACTGTGGATGGATTTCGTTGATAACTGAACCTAGTTTACATTATATTATTGCATTGTATTCAAAGTCATATTCTTTGAAATAAAATACAAATGTCATAATTCAAACACAAAACTAAAACCTTATTGAATTGAATGTCAAATTAGTTTTCTTATTTGTTAATTCAATTGTAAACAGATATTACCTGCGTTTTATCTTTCCAACAAAACGCGTAAGCAACATTTATAAGTTTTGTTTGATGGTGTCTTTAAAGTCTTGAACTAAAAAACACAAACTAAATTCATCTTATATAGATCATTTGAAATCACTATGTTTTCCGATATAGATAACTAATGCATGGGCATGTGTAACTTCTGTGATGCTGTTTCTATTACCGTTTTTGTTGTAAATATATTGAGCTTCCGGTAAAAAAAAAGTTTTATAAATAATATTTCTGGTTCAGAAATTCAAGCATCATAATTGATCTAATAATATGATCACACAATGTTACCTTTGTTTTCACTTCAAAAGATGCAAACATAGTGGCGATATATAGCGATGTTAATATTATCTAATGTAGTCATCGCCAGTGTAACGACTGAGACGCTTCTTTCTCCTAGTGTGCATATATATATATATAAAATCATACACTAATTAGGTGTGTTAATTACGATAGTATGTATCGGAAATAAAAGAAAAAGTTAAAATCATTCCTTAAAGGTTTTCTTCAATAGCACATAATTGCAATGGAAAATTGCTAATGTTTGTAAGGAAGTATGATCCTACATTTACCAAGATACACTTATTTAACCACTTGCCAATTGTTATGGTAATTCCAAAGGAAAGTAAGCTTTAATGTCTAGTGTGCACTATTTGCCTTACCTATTGTTTAATAAGAAATTTCATTGTATTTTACTGCGTTCCTATTCAAGATCTACTTCAATTCATTTCACTTTTATTCTATCGACGCACTGAATGTTCGATGAGCACAACAAGAAGTAATTGTTTAGGCATGCAGAGAAATAACTTGATATGATATTACCAATGTGTAAATATGAACTTTACATTGATCTAAATGTAGACGGTTTATTTATCAATGATACCGTAACACTGAAGTAATTTACCCTTTTCCCGAACAAATTACTTGTATCCTTACAAGGCGAGTCAAATTAACGAACATGTGTAATATTATCTGTACTTTATTATCCTTTCACATTTTTCATATATAATTCAACCCAACAAATGATAGAGCTCTTGTCAAATATCGGAATTGAAGAGTGATTATCAAATACTTTGAAGGTTATAACTAAAAAGTATTGAACTTCAATGGAACTTCACAGGGCGATAGCGCATAGTTAACTCAACATTTCCTTAATCTATGAGTCAACAGGTAAAGGAACATACACAAGGGCTTAGGTTTACAATAGTGCAGCAATGTTTTTGTCGGGTTCACTTTTAATAGATAAAGGGGTTTATAAACCAGTCTGTCACAGCCCCATTTTTAGAATAAGAAAATAAAACATTTAAGAAACTAAAGGGAACGTAATTTGACAGATACAAAGGTAATTTACTTTTATTATTTGTATAATGTCTTATTGCATACTTTGATATTATCAATGAAGAAAGTGGTCATGATTTTGCTATCATGACCGCTGTCAAGAAGTGACCATGACCGTAGATAAGGACGTGCGATATTTCTGCATAATTAACATGCTATGGACTACTTTATTTTTCAAAGCTAATTGACTTTAATCGAAAATGATACAACCCTACAATTAATATAATCAATATCAAAATAGTTGTCCTGACAAAAAAAGTTGTGTATGTGTTATTGCTATATATGCTACCTTTTGTTTTATTTTATGTATAATTGAAAAAAATCGAAAATAAGAAGTTTAAAGCATTGTTAACAACTTTACTATCAACATCAATGGGATGGAATACGCCTTGGCACAAATCTCAAAAACGACTTAGCGCCGTTTAGACCTTTTTATGATGAATTGCGCTTTAGAATAGTTTTCCTAAACCTATAAACATTACGAAACCTATTATTTACCATATCGGCATGTATATACCTCTCAAATCATTTCAATCATATTCCTAGTACGTATCGATTCAATCATGCACCAAACATCTAACGATTATAATCATAGTCATTTGTCAAGTCGATGTGTTATCAACTAATTTAAATTCAATTATATTCTAAGATGAAAGTGTCATTTTCCTAATTCAAAGTTTCCCCTTAATCCCGTTTAATATATTTAGACGCGCTGATCCTACTCATTATGTTAGCTTTTTCTAATTTTCCACGTGAACTCAGTGAAGATAACTCAAGTATAATTATCAAATTCGACTCTACATCAATTATGCTTTGTGTTTAGAAAATCTTTATAACAAACGTCGTAAAAATGACCGAATGAACAATATTCAATAACGTACCTCGTTGATTATAGTTAAAACATACCTTTATTAATATGGCAGCATTGATATTGCAAAGTTAGCAGCTATATTTACAAAACTCTTTGTTTAGCAGTACTTGTATAGATATTTAAACGAGTATGTGTTTACATCCCAATGTAAGTCGATTTGACCTGGATTGACATTGGTTATGCATGTACGGATTTATCACTTTATATCTCCGATAGTTATATCAGTACAATGATAAATACAGGACCAGACGAACATGCATACAGTTGTAGTATATAATCGGATGGAAACATAAGTTGTCGTTCAAAAACAGTTTAAGCCATGAAGTATGGTTTGACAAAAACAATACTAGCATGCAACCAATGATTAAATCAGTGAATTATTAAACTTACATAATACGTTTATATCCGAAAACTAAAAATGTATGACTTACTTGCAATCATCCACGAAATGTTATGTATTTGTTTTTATTTTGATATTGCATGTCATACATTATAACTTGATTTACTTTATTTTGTGACAAACGAATGTATATACTAGCATGTTCTAAAGCATATAGTCCAATAATGTGGTAATGAAATTCTAGGAGACTGTGGGTTAAAGTGGTTTTCATAACATTATTTCTTATGAAATAAATGTTGTATTTAAAGTCATACCCTATTCATTAACAATGAAATGTTATTATTTAAACTCAAAACAAAAACCTTATTGCTTTGAATGTCCTTTGAGTATTTAATTGTAAACATTCATTCATCTGTAAAGTCATTGCTTATAGTGGAGGGAATTACACTTGTTGGATATAAAAACCCACAGAGAATGTGTGCTCATATATTAATATAAAAAGGAATGCACAAATTCATGGCAAGTGTAATGTCACTCGAGGAATGCAAAGGGTTTCTGTTAATGTCTATTCATAATCAGGTGAGCAAAAACACTCACATATCCTATTTTGCTCATACAGAGATAATTCGTCTTAACAATCTAAATTCTATAACATTATATTGTTAAAATATATTTAATCAACAACAATATATTAGCCATTACGACTTGTATTAATGTTCTATCCCAACCTATTAGCAATACAAAAATGGTTGTGTAACGACTATGTAGTTCAGTCATCAAGTTGGTTATGCAAACGTTAAGATTTAATTTAAACCATTTACATTCAAACTCTTTCAACAGTACACGTACATGTATTTTTCCGGCATCTACCATCACATAGTGAAAAACGTAATACCGGCATAACAGAGTCAAATCTTACTCGTATCACTTAACAAAACAGCTAATTAATATAACAGGTATTCGAATGACAATGTATCTTTAAACCAGCCTATACCAGGATATCAACACGTGACAATGTTATTTTACTTCCCCCTTGTGTATCAATAGAAAAGCTTAAACCAAAAACGTGTGTTGATTAAGATAATACATATGGGAAATAAAGTAAGAAGGTTTAAATTAAATCGTAATACAGTATTTTCAATAACACACAGTTGCAATGGGTTATTGTTTATGTCTGTAAGCAAGCGTGATAATTTATTTTTTCAAGATTCAATTATGCAAACACTTACCAAATGTTAAGGTAAACTAATTCCACAGAAGAGTAGGCTTAAATATCCAGTCTGCACTATATGCTCCATCATTGCTTATTAATACATTTAATTGTCTTTTCCTCCTGTCCTATTCAATATCAACAGCAATTCATTTCACTGTTATCCGACGCACTAACGTAACTTGATGAGCACTGACATTCCGTAATTGTGTTGTCAATGAGATTAACAGCGTGATTGTACTATACGTACATTTACACTTTACATGGATCTAAATATAGACGGGTTATTTATAAATGAAACCGTAACACTGTAGTATGCTTATATTTACGTTTAATCGAACAACTTAATCTTATTTCTACAAGATAAGTCAGATTTCCAATGTGTGCTATCACTTCTCCATTTTAGATATCATTTAACCAACAATGTGATATATAACTTGTTTTCTTTCAGAATTGAAGAATAAATATCAAATACTTTAAATGTTATACACAAAAGCATGGATCTTGGTGTTTGTGTGAAACAAAATAACCGTTTGGTTAAATCTGTTACATAATTTCGACAACTATACATTCCAAATATTCAATTTAACGACATTCCATAAAGTTATTATGCAAGTCGATTACAAACCCCTTATATTATCTTGATGCCAATAACCATTTCATGAACAATATTTCTCTGAAATGATATATTGGTGTGTCAATGGTAAAACTTATGTCTAATCAAACGGCGTTGTTCTTCTTTATTATGTTAAAGTTCCCCTAATCTAACGAATATGAAAAAGTAAGTAGATACAGTTTCCCCTATGAAAAGTAACATCAAGCAGAAGAAGGATATTTCTACCTGAGCAAATATCTTTTAAAAAATGTAACGACTAAAACCTACATCTCAATGTTCTATATTGATTTGTATTGTGTATTAAACAACCAACTTTTACATCTTCTGAATTTATTTTTAGGCGAAAGCAAATATATGATAACAATTTGTTGTCTGTGCATTTACCAATTGCAGTATAGCACACATATATATCGTATAGATGGCAGAGATTATGGTGGATAAGATTTAAAAACGTTTACGATCTTACTTACAACTATTTTATTACATATGTTTCCATTCCCAGAGACAATTACTATGAGGGAAAAAAGAAACGTTTTAAATATTGTGTTTACGAAGTTGCATATATATATATACGTACATATGTGTACTTTCTCAGTAACTGATGCTATTACTGACCTATCAATGTTCGTAACCCATGCGTGCGTTATATGATTAACACACTAGCTGTGTAAAGCGATATCAGTGTTAAGCTTACATTCCTTAAACTGTAAGATCACATTTTCAAAACAAAGGAACAGAAAAAAAGGGTTAACATTTCAATATTGCAGCAATGTCGGTCAAGTTTCATACACAATCGTGGTTATAAACCTGTCTGTCACATCTCGGTATTTAAACTAGGAAAACATTAATACAACTAAAGAAAACATAATGCGATGTAATTAATTTATTTTTTAATAAACATTTCGACAGATACAAAGGTAATTTTCCCTCCAAGAATTACACATAACATTCCTGTTTGTCAATTAATTACCATCGGAATATTTGTAGTAAATTGTTCTAGGGTGACGCTAGGCACAATTACTTTTGTCAGTCACCGGAAACAATCGGTAAACTAGCCTGGTTTTATAGCCCTTGTCGTTACAAATTGAACTATATAAAATAGACTCTTTCTGTGACATCTTTCTTGCTTAACAAACAGAGTTATACCTATATTCCACCAATTGTATTTTAATTATGCAAATTGTTGTACAGCATTTGCATAAGTAACCGCTCAGTATTTAATTGTCAACACTTTCTACCTATATGCTGTATGCAGATCCAAGCTATGTAGCACTGCCTCCTTGTATAATATCAGTCTGGAATACTGAACAAGCACCCGATTAAGTTGTATATGCACTATTGAAAACAATACAAACTTATTGCTGAACAATTGAAAATAACAAAAGTTTTCTCTTGTTCTTTGATATATTTTATTCCTACTCCTAAATTTCACGTAGATTATATTTACAACCATATTGTTCATGCTATTTAGTTTAAAGTGGTGCATGTATCGTAGTAGTCAAATTTTACTATTCAAGCAGTTATAGGTTGAGCACATATACCTCCTAAATGATTAACTTATTTTATTCAATTGGCCGGAAAGGTTCGGCTTTTCTTGATTATACATATATATAGAGAAGGTATAATTCCTAATTTTATGCTGCAGATCACTGAAATATATATACATACAGAAAATAGTTTGGTAGGAAAGTATACTTAATTAAAATCGAAAGTGAGAAAGAGAGATACACACACATACAGAGAGGGAGAGAGAGAGACACATACACAGACGTAACAACATATATAGCGATAAAGATACAGATACAGAGGGAGAGAGATATATAGCGACAGATAAATAGAGATAGAGAGATATCGAGAGAGAACGAGAGAGAGAAATAGAGACAACGATAGAGATAAGACAAAACAGACTGAGAGACCAAGTTAACACAAATGAGGAAAGTATAAGCACTTATACTAACATAATATTGTGTTCTATAGCGTTGCTTAAACATATTTTACTGAAATATGTTTAGACAAAACCAACATATATATATATTCTTGGTTGGAAGAAATACTTAGAATTAAAAGTGTGTATATTTTACATATACAGTCTTTATAAGGACATGTTTAAACAAAACCAAATAAGTATGTATTCCTTGTTGGAAGAAATTTGTTGTGAAATTTAAGTGTTATGGAGGTTTCTTATCTAGTGGCCTACGTTATATGTTCCTCGTTGGAGGAAATTCCTGGAATGAATTAAGAGTTTGTCTAACTGTCAGTGTTAGGGAGTTTTCTTAATTAGTGGCTTATATACACGGTAATTATGAGGCCATGTCTAGACACAACTAGATAATAATATTCCTGAATTGAAGAAATTTGTCGAATTCAAAGTGTGTCGATCCTTCATTGTTAAGGAGGTTTTTTATCCAGCTGCCTATACCACCGATTATTGAGGCCATGCAAAGACAAACTCTAATAGTTTATGTTTTATGTGCCTGGTTGGAGGACATTCGTAGACTTAAAAGTATGTCAAGTGTTTGGGAAACTTGTCTTAAAGGGTACGGAAAACTTATCAAGTATGCAAGTGTTTAAGAGCATCATAAACAATTAAATTAACACTTCAGTTGAAAAGATTAACAAACAATTTGATCTATCTTGTGTTCGACTTGATATGTGTCAAACCCTTTATATTTCTGTCCTCACTAGACAATTATCGTGAGGCTACTTTAGCTTAATTTGTTACATGACTTAAGTAAATATAACTTGACTAATCACGCATTTTAAATGTACAGTATTGTCAATTTACATCGTTTCATCATCATCAATCTTTAGTTTCTCCCATTTTTAATATGTTATTCTAAAATACAAACAATACAAAGTCCCGTAAGTGTTCAGATACTCAGAAACATTAGTTAAGCATGATTAAATATCTAGAGTTGATTTCCTCCTCCTGGCTAGTTAAATGTCAATTTAGGATCGAACTTACACAATACTAATAGCGTATTAAGTTAACCCTTTCCCACATGCAGAGGCTTTCTGACGCATCTGATGCAGACGACGTCTGGGAAGATTGTGGCAAAAGGAGTAGTTGTTCATCATGAGCAATTTCTCCCTTTAACCCAATGTTTTCAATTGTATGTCACAGGGATGATTTGCGTGGTTCGTTATATGTGTGTGTTGTCTTGCTGTACGTTATTTTCTTCAAACCTTCTTTCCTCATATTACTCACGTTCATTCACATGTAGTACTTATCAATATTCACTTAA
>JAUELF010024877.1:0-17600 GCA_031471495.1 Clinocardium nuttallii
TTCAGTAGGTTTTATAGAAACCATGTCACCATAGTTGTAAACTGAAAGAACGTTCAACCCTTTCCCATACACAATAAGAATACAGCAGACGAGTTTGAACATGTCTACTAACAAAAATGGAAAGTCTCTATAAGTGTAGGTATAATTACTAATATGATAATAACAGTTGAAAACACTTTGGCAAAAGGAGGAATTGCTCGATACGAGCTTTTGTCACGGTGTTTTCAAATGTCATCTGCTGCAGATTTGTCAAAATGCGTCTATAGGTGGGAAACGGTTAACTTGCTTGGAAACGAATTCACTGTTATCCATTGTTCTGAGCATGCATTGGCTTCTGACCAGAAAACACCGATTTAGCATTCATTCTGAGCACGTAAACTTGTTTAGAAACCACGATGCATTGTGTTTGTTTGCAAGTCTGGCGTTATGACGGATGGAGGAATTCCCAACTTGAATACATGAATGCAATATGAAAAAGCCCGACCGTTGTTTCTCATGTGTCATGGCTCGATTGAATATTCAGTTGGGATCTAATCTTAGTGACCGGGTGTTCCAATGGTCAACATTATGGCATCTGCGTAGTGTATCGACCAGATCAGCCTGCGCTGTCCATGCAGACTGCTCCGAGACCACACATTCCGTCTCAGGGGATATATGTATTCCAGAAACAGAAAGTCCGCAGGAGGCGAAAAGTGACTATCCTGGTAAGCCTGCGTGGCATGCTTAGGCTGATCCGGGTCGATTTTTACGCAGAGTCCACAATGTTGGTTTTCTCGCGAGACGGCTCATTTCATCTGAAACGTATTGATTATACTTCATATAGGGTAACACACTGCATAAAGCAAGCGACTTTGAAAACAGTTTTGCAAACGATATGTATATATATATATATATATACAAGGCTCTTCGAAGTTCGGAAGCCATCTAATTTATCAAAAATAATATGCTGTCTAGGAATAAATATTAATCTTTAGACACCAGAACATATTTAAACACTTCTGAGTTGACTGCTAGTACAGTATATCACGTCATTAAATTATGATATTCACGAAGTTAATATGATCGACGTTAATGAAAGAAAACAGTTGAACACATTGTGACAAACGGAACGTAGAAATTGCTCACTGAAGAATGTGTCCATTTGCGACACTTTCTTTTAAAAAACTGCGGATACAGATGCGTCAAAATGCGTCTGCATGTGGGAAAAGTTAAAATTCGCATTTCGAACATGCATCAATACCTTCTTTTTGTCTTCATCTGATGGGAAACTCATTTGAATCAATAAGTGTGAATGTAGTTATCTATCAAAGATAATTGACTGAAATTCTGGTTTTAAGGAAGCCTTTTATTTACATCTCATTTCATCTTTAACGTATTGATTATACTTCTCGATGTTTTTTCTAATTACTTTATAAATACGACCTGGTTATTGCTTGTCTTCGAAATAGACACCATTTTTATGACACCGTTCGTTATCAGTTTGCCAGGGTATTAAACGTTATGTATCACCCGATAAATTCAACCTGATACTGACCTCTGTATAAGGAAATTACTTAAATGTACGTAAAACAGATAAATTAAATTGGAGAAAATACATATTTGTGCGTGATAATAATATCGTTCTTTACACAAATCATTATCATTATGTTATGTATGATATCTAACTCTTTAAAAGAAATGAAGGTCATAAAGATGTACATTTCATGGTTCTTTAAGATATCTCTATATGTTAAGGTCCAGTTCGGTAAACCTGGGATTAACTTATATTAATTATGGAATGTTTACACATGTTTTTTTCTTTTAAATAATTCATTTTAAGTGTGAACAATATTTCGACTATATACATGTAATTAAACATTGCTCAGTCAATAAAGACGATAGCTTTAAATGCAGTGGTCGTGTGATCGAATCTCGGCTCGGCCATTAATTCTTTACCGCGGACTATTTATTTAAGACAAAAGCATTTGTGTCGAACTTCGTGCGTCTTCCACCAATAGACTAAATGTGCTGGGTGTAAAATTAGGCAGTTGGATGGGAAGAATGGTGTATAGATTGCATGTGCATAAAAGTCAGAAAACACAGATTCTCTCGGGGAACGACTCACATAAGTCAATCTAGCTTATTTGGAAGAAAAATCAAATATTTTGGTTGTATGAATGGCCAATTAAACAGGAGGTGCTTTAAAGATTAATCCACAAAACCGCTAAGGCAATACTATTTGACAATCGACATATTTGTGCATTGCTTTACAAAAACCCAGAAAATAAGAATCGCCGTGGTCGAGTGGTTAGCGGCGTCTGGGATTTTAAACTGGTCCTCCCGGGTTCGATCGCCAGTCGCGGCACGACGGTCATGTTGGAGTGCCCTTGGGCAAGGCGCATATCCTAGTCTAGTACTGGTTTATTTACTCAGGGATCATACATAATTGAACTGTCGCCTTAATATAACTAAAATAATGTTGAAAGCGGCTTAAAACCCAAATAAAACAAAAAACGATAACCAACCTTTAAGATACATGTGTTTGAGTCTAGTGATAATGGCAATCAAACAGCGACATCTGTGCCAGGTAGTCACAAAGGTGTCTCGCTAATCCTGACAAACCATGGATTCATATATATGAAATCGGACTTTAAAATAAATATGCTAAAGTTGGTTTTCCTAAACGGTCATTTGATAAGGCGACACACAATACACCGATCGATACGTGACAGCGATCATGGGTCAACAGTTTGCTCAGTGATTGAAAACAGCATTTGTCATGAAAAAACTCTTAAGATTGCATAATGTGTCAGGAGTAATCCCTCGAGGCTCTGCGTCCAGACCGATCATTTTCAGCAAATTCATCAACAACTTGTCTGAGTGTCTTGTAGACTAAATTATTCATGATGACCAACCTACAGGTCATAAAGGCTCAAACAACCTTTTAGATATTTTGAAAAAAGAGAATTAAAAATGTTCATCTGTACACGTGTAAAGTTCTGGGCGTTACAATTAAGAATAACTTTGGTAGTAGACAAATCTGAAACATTGGGTACACACCAGGGGGTCGTTTTATCCGGTAGCCGTGTTCACGTAAATGGACATAGGTCCGTATATAGAGCACGATATAAGATGTCACAAAAACCTCTCTCATACTCCCTTTACACCGAACTCGTTCTCACTACGTTTTAAAAATGTAGCCGAACGGGCTCAAACTGTGTGCAAACGGGAGTGGACGTAGTAGCAACGTTTTAAGGTCTGATTATGAACTTCATGGACGAGCTCGGACGGGTTTGAACGGGAATGGTGTTCCAGAACTTTGAGCCTGTTCAAAATATCCGGGCGACCATCCCGTCCTGTAATTAGACGGAGTGACAACGTACTTAAAACGGGATGTACGTACTACTAACGGAATTGCCGTACTTGGATCGTACTAGGAACGTGCTATGACGTGATGGGATCGGGCGCCATTTGGAAGTACGTGTGCACACCGACCGAGTTCGTTTGTAGCTCGTTCATCCCGTTCACAGACTCAATTCGACCGCATTACGTCCTTAGTGCGTTGTTATTCCGTCTAAATATATAAAAACAAAATAACAAGTTCTAAACAAGTTTGCAACACGTTTCCACACCGTTCTAAAAGTTCGCAGTAGGTTCCCAGTACGCTCTACTCGTTTTGAGTACGTTTATTGCGTTCTTACGCAGTTTTTACAACGTCCACCCCGTTTGCAGGACAGTCAGACAAGGTATGGTATACAAATATAAGCCGTACAGGAACTGGTTAAAACCGGGGAGAAGATCAGCCATAGGACATTATCAGATGATGGAGGAGCTCAGTCTGGATGACCAGGAGTCCTTCTACAACTTTTTGAGAATCGCCCCACCCATGTTTGAAGAACTTCTTCATAATATCATCCGCTTTATAGCAAAAGATGACACCAACTACAGAAAAGCTTTGGAACCAGGAATGAAGCCTATGCCAGCCTTCAATATGATTTCCGGGTAGCCAGAATCACAATCAGCTTGTTGGTGAGAGACGTTTGTGATACACTGGTGATGGAGCTCAATAATGAAGTCATCGTCTGCCCTGTTGACATATACGCATGGGAACATATTGCTGAGCAATTCATGATGCGATGGAATGTCCCACATGCCTGTGGTACTCTGGGTGTGAAACATGTGGCCATCAGAAAGCCTCCTAAGACTTGAACCATGTACCACAACTACAAAGGCTTTTATTCAATAGTGCGATTATAAGTTCATGTGGATAGATGTTGGTGGTTTTGGAAACTGTCCGATCCCCAGATATACAACCAGTCAGAACTGAAAGAATGCTTAGACGATGGCTCCATTGGATTCCCTCCTCCTTCACCATTGTCAAATGATGATCAGACCTTTCCCTACTTCCTGCTGGGGGATGACGCATTTGGCATTCGCTCATACCTCATGAAGTCATACTCAGGCCGTCAGCTGACAAGCGAACAAATGATTGCCAACCACATGATCTCTACAGCCAGACGTGTAGTCGAAAATGCATTTGGCATTATGGCACAAAGATGGAGAGTCAGTCCTCTTGTCAACAATGCACAATTGTTGTCAACGAGTCCGTCTTCACAGCTCGAAGCGACGAACGAGAATGAGGACTTGCAGAAACGTACTAGGTTTTTATAACCGTCAGGTAAGGACGTGATTACAATTACGTTATGAACGGACTAGGAACGAGATGAGGACATACTCAGAACGAGTTCGACTGTCTTTGAACGAGATGGTCGAATCACGAACTAGTTAGAACGGATTTCGACGTATAATGAACGTAGTAGAACTTGTTGCGAACGGGTTCAAACTGACTAAAGACGAGTTTGGACTGGTTGGAAACGGTGTCCCCATGAGGAGAACGGGGCAACTTTACCCGATCTGAACGTTATATAAACGGACTATAGACGGGATAAGGACTAGATGGACGTATTGGGAACTGTTTGTGAACTAACTATGATCGTAATTATAGACATTTTCCTGCTAAATATACACGTTCTAGCCAGTTCGCAACCCGTTCTACTATTCTTGTATGACGTGGTCGGACGTTCCGAGAACTAGTTTGGTGTAACGGAAGCATTATCAAGACATACACCATCACTCGCGTATAAGACGCGACATATTTCAAGTTAAATCCAGGAATACTTGTGTCCACTTGTTATCTTTTATCTTAGAATGAGTCCGTTTGTAAATGCCCTATATGCGTCAGTCAACTATAATAATGAAGGCAAGACTTTCCACGATGTAACGAGCGATGGTTATTGTCCATACAGGATCAAATACATAAACGCTTTTGAGAGTGTTGGTTGCATTTCAACAAGTGTCCACTGTTTAAAGAAAGATATAGAAAGAATAATGCGCTTTTCATGTTTAGTTCATGCCTTTATAAGTGTATTAATGAGAAAGAAAAAATTGACCATTATCAGTTGTGTTTTTATTCTTATCCTCTAGTATAAGTATTAGAAGAATTAATAGTTGTAGTATTAGTAGTGATAGTATTATTTTTATTATTATTATTATTATTATTAGTAGTAGTAGTAGTAGCAGTTGTAGTAGTAGTAGTCGAAAAGTAGTATTAGTTGTAGTAGTAGTAATAGTAGTAGTAGTAGTAGTAGTAGTAGTAGTAGTTAGTAGTTAGTAGAAGTAGTCGTAGTAGTAGTAATAGTAGTAGTAGTAGTAGGAGTATTATTATTATTATTATTAGTAGTAGTATTAGTATTAGTATTAGTAGTAGTAGTAGTAGTAGTAGTAGTAGTAGTAGTAGTAGTAGTAGTAGTATTAGTAGTAGTAGTATTACTAGTATAAGTAGTGGCAATAGTAGTAGTAGTTGTTGTAGTAGTACTAGTTAATAGTTCTACAGTATAGTCAATAAATTAATTAAGTCAGTGAACCCGCTTCAAGAAAACTCACATGAAATATGATATGTATCATGCCAGTAGAGTTTCTGAATAGTTCTACATACAAAATACATTGACAAAGCAATTTCTTCGAAAACCTTCTTAAATCTGATTACCATCTTTTTTTGTTGAAATTTTGTCAACTTTTCACCATTTTATAACAATTTCTGAGTGCTGAAATGTATTGATACTATTCAGCAATACCATCCCCTCGTGACGATGTGTCTAGACATTTCGAAACATATGAGCCGTCTCGTGAGAAAACCAACATTATGGACTCTGCATAAAGTGTCGACCCTGATCAGCCTGCTAACCCGGACATACACGTTTCACCTCCTGAAGAGTTTATGTTTCAGGAATCATTACTCTATACCTCTATTCCTCGAAGACGGAATGTGTCGGCCCGGATCAGTCTTCGCGGATAGCGCAGGCTGATCTGGTCGATATATTACGCAGATGCCATAATGTTGGTTTCTCACGAGACAGCTAACTATGTACAACTTCAAGAATGTCCGTAGAGGTGTAACGTAGAATAGATCAAAGTGGGGTCGATCAGTCATTCAAATAGAGGAGCATGTTTGACAAATTGGTTTTCATGTCTAATGAATACAGTGAGTCGTGGCGGGAGAAAATGCCCCTTGTTGCATTCTCCATAGATTCAACCAGTGTGTTGTTTAATTGGGTTTTTACGTCGTGTCAAACATTTAAACGGAAAACTCACATATCCGCATCTTTACAAATACATTTGTATAGCGCAAAAAGTATTGTTAAATATTCGATTGCGTTTCAAACAGTTCATGAGCTATTACAGTCTTATACAAATAAATTATAGAAAAGTCTGAACAAGTAAGTTTTCATTTCCTTTCTGAAAGTACTTTCGCTTTTGATCTGTTTTATGTCTCTAGGAAGAGCATTCCACCATTAAGGTACAACCACATCTTTTTATCTGTCGGCCTATTTAATGGCTTTCTCACACCTGAATTCTACACAACAGTTTTTCCAAGCAACAGGCTGCTTTTCTTCTTAGAATATTAGCCCATTTTGTGGAAGACGAATAACGCTTGGCGCATTTACTTTTCTCAAGCGTCGGCAAGAATGTCTGGTTCAAACTTGCAACCCATGCGATATGATAGCCAGTGTGGCTTCCGACTGAACTACCTCGGGCTCGGCTCGGCTTACCATTAAGTAAATCGGCTTGAAACTGTTGAAACTGCAATTTAAGTTTCAGGGTCGACTGTTTGATAAGGATAACTTTTTAATCGAGTGTCTGTCTGTCTGTCTGTTTATTGGTTACTGATGATACATGCGTCCAAAAGGCACTCTTGTTCGCCTGTTATATAACATGTTTTGCTCGTGGAAATGTAGGCAGACATTGAAGGCTAACCTTGTCATTTACTGTTCGCAAATGTTGAAACGAGTTATTTTCGCCCCGTGCGTCTAAAACAATGTTCTTAAACAAATGGCAGAGACTATGAAGCGATGTTTTTATCATTTAGAAATAGTTTATGACCATGTATATAGTTTACAAGACTATGTTATTAATTGGCAGGAACACGGCATGTTTTTGTACCAGGCAATGTATCATAGTTTATGTCTCACGGTGCAGACGTTAATAAACTCGATAATTCGCAGGAGGCCCGATCTTTTGGAAAGTCCGATTTTGGTATCGCTTGCTCTGGAAGAAGACACTTGTGAGTCACTCCTTCGTATTCCCTCTGCCTGTGTGTCCGTCTGTCTGTCTGTCACGCTTTATTTTTTGGCTTGTCTAAAGGCGGTTTAAAAAAGTATATATTCCTCCAAACACTCTTGTTGAGATATTGTTGGTATGCTGTCAATGTTATGAAATGAAACAATGCTTCTATATAAAAACTGTTTTAACAAGAAAATGTTAAAAAATCAAATATAATATTTTTTTCAAAAAATCCAACGTGAATGAACTATAAGCTCTAAAAAGACTTCTTAATGGTCAATTTCGAGAATGAATTTGCATCTGGCCAATGGAAAACTTTAATACTTAAGTCAACGTTTATAGTTTTATACATTGGGAGCAATTATTGTGTACAACCCTAGAGTATCTGAGTTGCTCGCGGAGGACTCACTGAAGATTCATGATACATCTCGTTACATTAGAATAAGAAAAATCTAGATGCACAAACTATTTTCAAATATCGTATTGTACTTTTGTATACCAAGATTCAATTATTATTTTGTTCTATGTGTGCAATGAAGTTTTATTATCTTCAACACCAATTGCAATGCGTAGGAGTACAAATAGTTAAATTGCCAATATCTTGGGCGATAAGTTTTAGCTATCTTTTACGCCTCGAATACATATATTATACCGAAAAAAACATATTTTATGATGTAAAAATATCATGATGACTTTCATGTCGCGTCTTAAGGGTTCTTTGATTCTCCCAATCCGTGGTTACTTAATTAAAACAAACACAATGTATCTGTTAACTGTATATATAACACCCCTGTTGTCATTGTTTATTTTATAACTGACCTTTAGTACAGGAGTGTAACTGAGGATATTGTATCGTTAATTTATATTCACGGTAAAGGCCGCTCTAAGTTTGTGATTTGAGCCGTCACGCGAGAAAACCAACAGTGTGGATACTACGTAAAGTATCGACCCGGATCAGCCTAAGCATGCCGCGCAGGCTAACCTGGGTAGGCACTTTTCGCCTCCTGTGTATTTTCTGTTTCAGGAATCATTACTTTACACCTATATCCCCCTACGGCGGAATATGTCGGCCCGGATTAGTCTACGTGGACTGCGCAGGCTAATCCGGTTCGATATATTACGCATATTTTGAAAAATGTTGGTTTTCTCGCGGTACGGCTTATTTTATGAACACCGTAAATGTATTATTCTCTGTCTTGCTTCAACTGCTGGTTACACTGTAACTTCTCAAAAACGACAACTCTCTAACTCCACATTAGATAATAGTTAACCCTTTCCCACGTACAATCGAAGTGCAGCAGACGGAAAATGTCTAGTCGAAGATGTGAACAATCTCGGTAAATGAAAGTGCAATTATCGAAAAGAGCTATAAAGAAAATCATAGCAAAAAGAGGAGCAATTTCTCCTTTTGCAACAATATTTTTAAATGTCGTTTACTGCAGAGGCGTCAGAAAGTGTCTGTTTGCTGGAAATGTTGATTATAAATAGTAGTTACTTCAACTATTCGCTTCAAATACTTGTTAGTTCAACCTTCTTTCCCAAATCACATGTATATGAATGTTTGTCGGAACCCGCCGTGGTTAGCGTCGGGGATTTACAACGGGGCGACCCGGGTTCAATCCGCAGTCACGACGCTGTGGTCATGGTGGAATTCCCTCAGGCAAGGCACATTTCCTAGCCTAGTAAGGGTTTGTTTAACCAGAAATCATAAATAAACAAACTGACGCCTTGATATAACTGAAACAATGTTGCAAATGGCGTAACATTCCAACAAAACAAACAAAAAGTATAAGTGAGCTGTTGACAAGGAAACCCAACGTCCTTGTATTTGACAAGAGCATTTCGATCCTGCTTACCATCTTGTCTGAACAAAATGTGGACTTCAGATGCTTATTGAAGGCTTACTTGGCCTTATTAACGATGAATGCTGATCCATATTTGTCTTCACGAATGGAATAGTGTGATCTGAATCTACACCGATTGCAAATGCCTTCATGTTGGGTTTTTTGCTAGTGAACTGCTCATCAATTCACCGTTCGCGAATAATGTAGACCGTGGCAGTCTATTATATAAATATATAGGGCAATTTACTCCTAACGTGACTATCCATCACTTACATATAACGCGCATTGATCCACAAATGTGAATCGTTTTATCATGACTATATGAGGATTAGGAATATGTTTAAAGGTATGGTAAATTATTGAATAAACATATATGATATTGGTATGTTGGATGAGCTTAAGTTCAATTTGAACTTTCGACCCTTGATTGACAGCCCTCAACTGAGCAGTGTTCGGTTAGTGTTACCAAACGAGGAGCGGTAAGTTACATCTACAGTGGACACGACAGTTCCGGGTCACATTTGGAAAAAAAAAGTTTAGTATTCGAGAATGATACAGTATTTAGACAATTTGATTATCAAGTCATATTTCCCATTAGCTTGGCTAGTTTCACTTCAATTTCGGACGTTCTCATTTTAAGAACGGATGCCCGCTTGACTGCATCGATTCCATCGAATGCAAAATCTCAATATTTTTGTTTACCTGTCACAGCGAATATTGCTGATTGTAGCCATAATTTTAGTATTACGTGTATGTATTGCACATAAACTTGTAGGTATTTTACCACTGAACAAGATTTATAAAACTGATTGACTTGTCAAAGTTTTGTAGGACAAACTAGCAGATAGTTTGACCTAGTTCACATATGACACTTTCTGGTCAGCTAAAGGGAATTTCTCAAACTTATCAATTTACTAGTAAAACAATCTTTTTAAGAATAATTTAAATGCTTATGGTGATAAATCAATTTTAAAAAGTGTTATTAAATCAATTTCACTCACATAAATTTACTTTTTTTGTATCAAATATGACTTATTAGTTGGTTGAAATGCAACAGTTTTCGTGCATGGAATAGTGTACAGTACAGTTTGCCACATCACTGGCCAGATTTGAGGCATGGGAGGCGTATCTGTGGGGCATCCATTTTGTTGACTCAAATTGTATTCTAATTTTGATCAATATAGATTAATAATTCGGTATCTGGCTAAGCTGAAGGTTTTTATCACATTTCTGTGACAGTTCTTTTGGAAACATTTGTCACGTGACCCGGAAATGGAAAGTTAGACCCGAAATTGTCAACTATACAGCTTTCAATTGCATACACTAAAGAAACATTTTAACACATTTATATAATTGTTTAATTAAATCATGGTGTGGAGAAAGTATTTGTTGAACATTATATGTAGTTTTGTTTCTCTCAACTTTCCTTTCGAAGAGACAAACTTCGTTAATTTGGTTACTGACTCGGAACGGTCGAGTTCACTGATTTAATATTTTGCGCAACATTCACTTATTTCATATACATTTTGCGTTCTTTGATTGTTTTTAAATTTTAGTTTCAAAATATGTATATTAAAATATGTTCCATTAAAGTATAAAAATTCGTGTTGTATAGACTGTACTGTACGTACATTAAACGGTTTTCGGTGAGAAAAAGTCTTAAATGGTTACATGTCTGTACCTGGCTTAGATTGTAACTTTACCACTTTTTAAAACAGTTAACGAAACAGTCAAGTAGAGATGTACAACATTTTTAAGGAGTTTTTTTGCTCACTGAAAATTGGCTAAATTAAGTGCCTTGTGTCCTTTAAGGACTGAGTGACAGTCATGAGCAGTGAATGAGGACAAATCACACGTATCTGTTGCACTTTATCTTATTATTGGTCGGATAACTAGATCACGATTCTCACGAAAACAAGATAAAGTAATTATTGTGGCATTTGTCGGTGAATGTGGTCATTAAATGTCCATCACACTACACGATGCTCTCCATGATATCGCATAATACCACTAGACTGGTACCCTAACGGAGTGTGACCCGATTAGGAGTGATGAAAGAACAACGAATAAGACAATATCCGATTGTGACATATTGACCAATCAAATCGCAGGATTCGTCGGGTAATTTGAATTGCTTGCATAGGACCGGTCTACAATTGTATATTGTATCTATTGTCGAACATATTCCAACAAGAGATGTTTGTGGTGCTTGTATCGAGTTGGTTATCTAACAACACACAATCAGTTGTGGTAAATTAGAGTATCAGAAAAGAGACAGTTTGCTTAATTATCATTCGTAAAGGGATGTCATTGGGGATACATTGTCCGTAAAGGGATGTATTGGGGATACATTGTCCGTAAAGGGATGTATTGGGGATACATTGTCCGTAAAGGGATGTCATTGGGGATACATTGTCCGTAAAGGGATGTCATTGGGGATACATTGTCCGATATATAAGCTGTGCTCCGAGAAAAACATCCACAGGGCATTGGCGAATAGTCTGCACTTATTGCCAATTAAATGTATCAATGCATTTCCGAGGACAGTTGTGCATTTTGATCCGAAACCCTGACTGCAAAGACGGATCATGATCTTCACATGTTAAAAATAAGCTTGTATTTGTCGGTTTGTGTAAGATATATGCCATATACCGCCCGCTGCTGGAAACCCGAACGTACGAAGAAGTGAAGTATATTGAAGTTCATTCTGACCATCAATACTACTTGATCTTAATGTTCACGGGTTTTCGGAAGAGTCTTCAGCTCCTCTGTTACTAATTGGCGAATGTGCCGGTCCTGCTTAGCATGTGCTGACACGTGCAGATAAAACAATTATTGCATTTTCTTGATCAAAGGGCTTAATTTAAATTAATTTTCGCCGTCTTTTTAACGCCGGATCACAAAGATTTATTGTGTAACGAGGCGACATCATCATGTCTCATTATGCAATCAACCTTTGTTTGAACTGGATAGTTTAACTTTTTAGAAATCATTATTCCAATAATAATTACTGATGGGGACGACATCGCGAAAGCGAGGCAATGGCAATTCAATCAAAGTATCATTTATACATATGCATAACATAAATTGTAATTCAACTAGAAACAATTCGTTGTAGTGGAAGACAACGTGGAATTAAAGTGCTTCTGCTGTGTTGAATCATTTAAACGATATATGAGCAATGAATGTTGTTGTCAATTGGTCTTTAGATTTGCCGATGGAGACTTCCTCTATTTTATGTTCAAATGACCTGACCGGACTTTACCTACAAGAGGCGACAGATTATATTCATCGTAATCACTCATTTACCATAAAAAACGATCACCTCTGCTGTTCATTTTAGTGAAGAACAGTCACCAAACAAGGTAGTAGTTGCGATAAAATCGATCAATTTGGCGATTGTTCCTTTACAACTATGTTCGAGCAAGAACTGAGCTGGTGGTGTCGCACTATGTAGCAAACAGAGTCACCTATATTAGAGGAACAACTGCGCTGGCGCAATACTGACAGTAATAAGTAACAATTTGTATCGGTAATAAATCCGAAGTTCAAAGTAGAGGCGTTAAATACGATTTAAAAAGAAAGAAAATCATAAAAATAATTGTTGATGTTTACTCGACTTTCAACTTCTGTTGCTTATATGTTTACATGACTTTAAATATTCCCTTGCCCTTCTTTACAAAAAAACACTTTTAACTAAAGAAGTAAAACATTGGTACAAGAAACAATGAATTGAACTTTTAATAAATTAAACTAAACTTGTTCGATTCGGTATGATATGTATAGTATCACTAAACACAGTATTAAAATGAAATGTTACAAAACTTTAAATTCAAATGAACATGGTGAAAAACAAAGTCATAACATATCACTTAAATCCTTTTTAAAAAAATCACACTTACATTACGAAGCAGATATTAATCAAGGTAACAGGAAGAACGGTGTGTTAATGGTCTGGTATTCAGTTTAAACGAAAACGAAGTAAACTAGTTTGAGCAGTGCTTTGCGACCCGTATATATCAAGCTTAGTCGATGCAGCCGCGCAGTCTAATCTGGCGCTGCACTGTTCGCCCCAAAGTCAAACACGATTTCAAGAAACTCCAGCAAAAACAATGTCTCCTTGGACCCGAAAGCAAGAATATACAGATAGAAATGTGTTTACATATGTAATAATTACGTTCTTGGTTCTTTTCACGGAGCGCCGCCCCTCTTTAGGTTACCTCGAAACTTTTAAACAGTCAAAAGAAAATGGGGAGGGGGTCATGCATAATGCAAGAAAGAATTCACCATGCGAAAATGGTTACCGTCATTTTGGACTTAATCGGGACTGGACAAAACCGGTGTTTAACATTCTGTTTTTTCACTTTCACACAAGGCCAAAATATTAAAAGAGATCAAATCATTCATTTCCAGTGCATCAATCTTAATGTCATATATTAAATACATTATGGTGATGGTACACACTAATTTCAAACAAAACATATTTTTGTTTTTTTGTTTTGGTGTAGACATGACAGCGGATGTAGTTGGCTTAATTCGACTTATAAAACATCATTGCAGCTGTGTCAAAATAGCAAGATTGTGGTGGTTATAAATATGATTATGCATTGTTTGAAATACAAATGTGTGTGGCACCGGAAGTACATACTGTTATCAGATCTGTCAAATGATTTTTACAACATCACCTACACCCATTACTTGAAAGAATTATCGGGAAAAGCCGAAATGTCTCATTTTCAAAACAAATTACCTCCTGCAAGGGCTTCAAATGTCTTAAGAAGTGGTTACAAAATGTTCATACGAAATCATCATTAGTTTTAACAAAGAGATGTGTCAATCAGTAATAGGACTTAACGCAGACATATTACGTAATAAAAGTCTATAAAATCAGACAAGTTTACGTTCCTTCGAACACATTTTATCAGCTATTTCCCAAAAGATACCTTCAGTTGACAGAATTTTGACACCGTTCCAGTTGAGATGTATTGTCAGTGTTCGTTTTATTTATGTTAGGATTTTGTTACTTGTTATTTTGATTGTAAATGAAAAACTGACAGGCAAACTTGAATTCGGGAGTCAGCAACCCGCGAAGTTAAAGATATACTCGTGCCTCTGCAAGATCACATCAATATGTTGATGTGTTTAAAACCATTACATGTCATGGTAATATATTTGTTTTGTTATATTTTGGAAATTTAAGATTACCAGAAAAGTCTATTTATAAAGCAGTATCAAATTGAAAGCATGACAAATTATGGTTACTTCCGCCTGCGTTATTCCATGACTATACTAAACAATTACCACTGTTGTATGTATGTTAACATATTCTGTATATAACGATGAATATTTTGTTCAAGTCAGATGTTGATAAAGATTCTGTTCAATTCTGTTCTATATAACTTGGTTTAAAGAAGCGGTTAAATGCATTCAATTATACAAAACAACTGAAAAAAGTATATTTGACAATTCCATTATAGTTGATTTACATCAGTAATTGTTTTATTCTGTAGTCATCTATATATATTAAGTGAGGTTTTTAAGAGTAATTTGGTTATATCACGGCGCCAACACACGTTTCCTATTGTTGAGAGAAAGTACAGCTAGGACTAACAGTAAATTAGTTATATCACGGCGAAAGTACACGTTTTTTTATTCATTTATATTTTTAAGGGGAATTAAACCCGGTTTTATCAGTAACTCAGTTATATCACGGCGCCAGTACGCGTGTCAAACATCCCTGGTTGACTTAACATTATCAACCTAGGAAAGATTCCGTGCTCAAAGGCACTATACCATGCCTTTTGTGCTCAGTGATCGAACCCGGAATGCCCGGCATCAAAGAGTTATAGCTAAAAGAAATGACCGCGTTGTGTTACTATTGCATTAATAGGATTAGTTTAATAACATGTAGCATTGATATTTGAGCCGTCCCACGAGAAAACCAACATTATGGGATCTGTGATATGTATCGACCAGATCAGCCCGCGCGGATTGATCCGGGTCGATACAATCCGTCTCAGTGGAATAAAAGTATATAGTAATGATTCGTGAAACAGAAAATTCACAGGAGGCGAAAAGTGTCTATCCGGGTTAGCCTGTGCGACATGCTCAGCGGCCGATCAGGGTCGACACTTTACGCAGTCAACGGTTGGCTTTTCTTGCGGGACGGGTCATTCTGTAATAAGCTTTAAAGGAAACGGCCATTTGGTTGTGCAATCGTCATTCTGGCGTTCACGGTGTTTCTAAAATATTGCAGCCCCAATAAAAACAGGTAATCATGTATTCAAATCTGGATTGTCATAAAAATTGAATCCTTTAAATGTCGGGTTTCCAGAGGAATGTGACCTGAATGTTGATCGACTTCACATTGGGAAATAATTCCTATTAATCTAATATGAGAGACCTTTATGAAATCATATTGGCCGAATCACTGTTACTCAGTCGGTAGCGAAGCGGTTTGTGATGAATCTGAGTAAGATGAACTAGCCGCCTTGATATGACTGAATTTTGCTGTAAACGGTATACAACTCTAAGTTTGCCCCTTTTTTCCAAAAGAACGGACTAACGTAACTATAAGTAAGTCGCATATGAGTCGTCCAGCGAGAAAAACAACATTGTGGCATCTGCGTAATGTATCAACCAAATCAGCCTGTGCATTCCGCACATACTGATCCGGGCCTACACATTCCGTCTCCGAGGGATAGGGGTATAGAGAAATGATTACTGAAACAGAAATTCCACAGGACGTGAAACGTGTCTGTCCGCGTAAGCCTTTGCGGATGCTTAAGCATATCCGGTTCGATACTTTACAGAGAGACTACAATGTTGGTGTTCTCGCGGGACGGCTCAATTATAGCGATGTTGGTGTCTTTTTGACTCGCCGTAACGTGAATGAATGCGTAAAGATAATACGACTACAATTTTAATTCTTAGTCAACAGATACAGGACTGAATATATATGGATACGGAGCGTGATGGTCATGGTGTTACCGTGCGGATGCACGTGCTTGCCTGTATCCTCACTATACGCAAATGCAATAATATCTCAAATGGTTAACGCGGCACAAATAAACTTGTTCTGTTGAATCGTGATTGTTTAATGCGAACCGACGACACAGTGTCACAAGTAATAGAAGAAATTCTCAGTCAGACGCTCCATTAATTAAAATGCGTGCGGTATTAAATTGTTAAAATTAATAATATTATTTCTACAATCATTGTAGATTATGCAATATCATTTCACATCGACCTATTAATATGAGTTTGTGCCTGATTAATATAACCAGAATTACCGTTTACATATCTAGTAATAAATATACTTCAATATGTTCAAGATGTGAATATGAAGACACACAGGAACATTTGCATGAACGATTCGATTGAGGAACTTGTCTGCACGTTCTACCTAGGAATTGACAGACATTTTGAACAAGGAATGGAGCAAATTTTAACTGTGCTGAATTCATTAGCTTCTCTCTAACGTGTGTTTAGCGTAATCAACGGTGTTTAAGCAGCTTATACCCTATATTGACACTGACATTGTCACATAAAGTTAACGTTTCAATGGACATATTTTTACTGAATAAATGTTACCATTACTTCATTTTTTTAAGACATTATGTTTGCACATTTTATCGTAATTAATAGGTTTTTAAAAGGTTGTGAATGTAATTTAAAAAGAAAATGTTTCTTAAAAGTTCATTATATTTTATTATAACTGCATCAAACAATTCATCTTAAACATTTTAAGTCGTACTTTGCCTCAATCAGTCAAACTTTCGTAATTTGATGTAATTGAATCTTTGAGAAAATATTGAATTGTGATTAACTTTTACAAATGTTTCTACATATGTTAGTGACAATGCCTTAATACTTGACCTGGCGCAATTCCACTAACCTTACTTAGCGCTAACTAATACTTAAATTATTAAAGGTATATTTCATCATTAGTTTCCCTAATAAAAATAACAATAAATGTTATTTCTTAACACGTAGTGTTAGGCAGCAAGGTATCTAAACACACTGTATTTATTTCCACTTAGCTATTAATTTAAACACATTCAACCATTTTAAAGGTGCCGAACCACAGAAATCTGATAATATAGTCAAAGTTTAAAAACTGTCCAAAAGATGTCTTGAAATACTAGAATCATAATA
>JAUELF010024986.1:0-17599 GCA_031471495.1 Clinocardium nuttallii
GGGAAGGGTTGTATAAAGTTTCAAAGCAATGCATCAAGTAAATACTAGGATATTGACTCTTAATTTAGTTGCATGCACAAAAAAAAGGGCATAATTTGCAAAATATACTGGATAGTGTTATCATACTTGATTGTTTACACAGGTGTGATGATCGGTAAGGGGTGTATAAAGTTTCAATACAATCTATCAAGTGGTTACCAAGATATGGTTTCTAAATGTAGTTGCACGCAACACTTTTACCAGAAATTCTAAGTTAAAAAGGGCCATAACTTGCATAATATGCAGGATAGAGTAATCTAACTTCATAATATACATAAGTGTGATAGTTGGGTAGGGTTGATGCAATGCATTAAATAAATACTGAGATATGGACTCTTATTTTAGTTGCACGTAAAACCTTAACCAGAATTTCTAAGTAAAAAAGGGCCATAACTTGCTTAAATGCAATAGATAGAGTTATCTAACTTGATAATCTACATAGGTGTGGTGGTGGGGCAGGGTTGTAGAAAGTACCAATGCAATACATGTAGTATCCAAGTACTTACATGCAAAACCTTAACCAAAGTGTGACGCGGACGCCGACGCCGACGCCAGGGTCAGTAGTATAGCTCTCATATTCTTCGAATAGTCGAGCTAAAAAACGAATGTATAATTGGTCAGTTAGACATAAGACATTCGCAAATGACCATACTTAGGTTCCAAATTCATCGAGATTAATAAACATTCAAAAAGCGAATGTCTAATTGGTCAGTTTGACATTAGACATTCGATTAGACATTCGCACATTAAGATGATTTAAGTACCAAATTCGTCGTAGGTCATTGTACATTCAAAAGAGGAATGTATAATTACTTTAATTAGACATTAGACATCGAAAATTTTAAATATCGAATGTCTCATTAGACATTAGATATTCGATAAAACATCCGCAAATTATAAGCTCTATTACCCAGATATGTCGTAGGTCATTCTACGTTCAAAAAGCGAATGTCTAATTAGTCAGGTAGACATTAGACATTCGCATATTAAGAGAATTAGATACCAAATTCGTAGTAGGTCATAAAAACATAGTGTAAAATCACTTAAGTTGCAGTAGATGTGGAAACTCTTATATTGAAAATATAGAACAACACAGGGTTTGAGCCCAAAGTGTGACCTTGAACTTTGGAGTTTGTCGCTGGGTGCTGTGCATGAGACATCCTCATTTTACGAATGGCATTTGTTTTAAGTTATGTACTATACATTGTCAGTCGATGATACATAGTCGCTGGACACTTGACCTTATGTCGTAGACCTTGACTGTAAGTGTATTGACCTTGAAATTATTCCACATGGATAAAAGGATACCATGTAGAAATTATTGTATGGATATACGGGATCTTACACTGGTTAAAGTATGGGGATTATTGTATTTTAGTAAATTTGACCTTTTGTAACCTTGACTCTCTTCAGCTTGATTTCATAGATATGAATGACTATATAAAATGTTAATGCTAATTGGACTGGACTAGTGACCATGAATCAAATCATTGCATGTCTGTAACTAAAAATTCAGTACGTTTGACCTTTGACCTTTGTGACCTTGACATGTGTGGAAGATGTGTGCAAAAATATAAAGTGTAAAAGAGACCATGACTCAAATAATCACATGTCTGTCACTGAATATTCATGAATTTTGACCTTGATCCTGAGGTGAACGCGAATATGACGGTGTACGTCGTTATGTCAAAAGGGACTCACATACCATTCTTCGTCAAAATCCATCAAGCGGTTCGGAGGAGATAGCGTGACGGACGTACAGACATACGGACCGACGGGGGCAATTGTGGGTATAAAAATCAGTCAATGAATGAGGAAGATACAGACCGGACACCGAAATACAAATTATTAGAGATAACATATGATGTAATAGTATTTGAGCCCTTAGTGTGACCTTGACCTTGGAAGTAGTTTGCTTGATTGTGTGTATTACACACCCTCATTATATGGGAAAGTGATGTGTGAAGTTATTAAAGTCACCCAAACATAACAAATTTACAGCCCGGACATGATTCGGACGGACGAACGACGGACGTCGAGGGAGAGCAGCATCCGGACACACATAGTGTCGTCGTCTTCAATATCATTGAGACCCGGCTAGCTTAGTTTGTAATTGCCCGGTTTATTCGATCCCAATCGAGCCGCAGTATTTGTTCTACCCAAGGAAATCATAGTTACCAAATGTATAGCCCCGGTAACGTTCTTAAATAACTGAAATACTATTAAAAAAGGACGAAAAAGCCAAACACAAACAAATCATCACCATCTTCATCGTCGTCATCATCATAATTTAACTAACCTCCGTTGCTGATCATCACCATCAAAAATCATTATCAGTAGACGTCATCAATCATCATCGCTAAGCAGTCATCATCATCGATCATAATTAAGGAACTTAAAAACTAAATGAACTACATAAGATTATTTTTTCATCAAGTACCATTAATAACTAGTAGTCTTTATCAGTGTTCATCATATATGATGAATATATCCTCATAATAGCTAGGTCATGAGCAACAGCATATATATACACTCATGGACTTTTATTATCGGTCAGTTTTATGTGTCCAATAACTTTAGGATGTTAAATTATATAAAAAATCAACACACATTTTCTTAATTGAAATTTTGCTGATTATCATAAAAATACTCGAATCGAACTATAAAGGGTATGACAGCGTTTTGGGCTATATGGCTCTTTCCCAACAATCCAAATAACCAAGACACCTATATGCAATTAAAGTTCATTATTTCAAAATACCAAAAAAACTCACATATATATAAACCTTCTTTTTTTGAGACATCAAATCAAAGGTCACCTTTATCCCACAGTGAATTTTACTTTAAATTTCAGAAAAAAACATGTTGTTTTGAAAATGGCTCCTATCAATAATGCTTGATGTACTGAAAAGTGGATTTTTCATAATATTTAACTTTTGTTGTGACATTGTTTTTTTAAAAGTTGGATGTATGTTTAATAAAAAGGAACACAAAAAGGTATGTTAGTAGGCTTTATTATTTGATAGATCCGTTTATGAAAGCCTTATGATATGCACTTTTTTGCTATTTCAGCACTTGAAAAAAAAAAGTTTTCATGCAAATATTTGAAAGATGATATGCTAATAGTTTGTCTTCTTGTTGTTTAAATCTCATTTTGAAGTTATTTTATCCATATCTTTGGACGTTCATGTGATACGTTTTAAAGAAACATAACAAATAGACGCTTTTTGTCCCTAATGAGAACACATATTTGTCAGGTGTAAGAATAGACAATTTCAAAACTTTGAAATAAGAAAAAAACATTTTTATACTATTTAACTTTTTCTGAAACTTCTTAAGGTAATTGAAAGTACTAACATTTATTAAAATTTTCAAAGGAAAGTATATATATCATTGGGCAAAATTTTCAAAAAAAATGAATTCCATCTTTATTTCGAGTGTCCTCTTTATGAAAATCTGAGATTGTTTTATTTTAAAAAATATTGGCTACGCACTAGAAATATAGATGTTTTCAATGTAATTTTCTCATTAAATGAAACAACACGAACAATAAGACTAGTGGCAACTTTCTTAATTAAAGCTTTTAAGCTCAGAAAACAAATTATTATGGAAAAGTCTAAAAAAGTAGCTATTAAAACCATATGTAAAACAAAACCAAGCCAATACTTATATTAAACAAATGTATACATTTTTTATGTTATTTCATATATAAAAACACCAATCTATTTTAAATATGTGTGTATATCTGTTTGTATATGGGCCGGAGGCCTAAGTACTTGAATAAAGAAATTGAAATTGAAATTGAAAACTTTAATATGTTCTTTTTACCCAGTTATATTACATAATCAAACATGGCGACTTGGCAGCGCTTGGAAGGCTCACGAAAATATTAAGCTCTTTATCTCAAACAAATTGTATCCACTTTGTTTTACATGTTGAAGCATTATAAAAAGGTAAAGTGACTAAACAGGTTTAAATTGACAACTATATCAAAAGATTTTATATCAATGTAACAGTATTATTTTTATTTTTTAAAATTTCAACTTCGCAGTTCAGTACATCCTTAAAGTAAACACTGGTTTGATTACATATCAGTCAGAGGGTACCCAACTTTATTAGAAGCACTTTCAACATTTAACAAATTCATAACTGTCCAACGGGAGACCACTTAAGTCTATGAATTCATCAACAGTATCTTCCCTTTGACCTAAAATGTAGATAACTTGTGGTTGAAAGCATAAAAAAACGAAATTAGATTTTAAGATTAGATTTTATGGGGCTTGCTTGCCTTCCTTCCTATAAGTTTCCATTCTTTATTCATACTGAAATTTGATTTTTGAGTCTTTCATCTCTCCTTCGATCCATTTATCAAACCGTTCACTCTCAGCGACGGTAAGGTAGTTTTTCCAATCCCCAATTGTTCCTGAAAGATCGAGAAAAATATTGAAAAAAAAAAAGCATTCTATTCCACTATTGAAAAAAGTTTGAAAACATCATACATTTCACGGAGAAGGTTTGTGGATTTGTGTGGACATGCGTTATAAGGCGCGCTAAATACAGCCAATCGAAAACAATGCGATGCGAAATAGGGCCAATCAAATGAAGTGCTCGCATATTATTGCGCGAAGTTGAGCTTGGTTGCGCACAAACGTTGTATTTCCGAAAACGTCCAAACAAAACGCCTCGGATCGCTTTGCGCAAAACCCAGCGCTGGTGATACTATTCCAAAGGAAGATTGGTTCCAATATTTGAAAAATCTAATCCGAATCGAAACAAGTACTGCCAGATGACCTGTCATATGTAGTGATTGATGCTTAACTTTCCTCCGTCGAAGGTGGATATTTGTTTGGTGTCATATTCTGTAGCCATATATACGGCATGGTTGGTCGAATTTAATAAGATATACATTTATTGAATTGTTAACCCTCCGAGGAAAATTCGACACGACATGTTTATCTAGGAAAGTCTCATTAACACTAGCACTTTGCCCACTTGAACTGTTATTGTATTGAGTGTAATATATGAACATTTTATAAGCGTCCGCCTCGGGTGCGGGAAGTCATGGGTTCAATTCCCGGTCGGATCATACCAAATACTTTGAAAATGGTAGTAATGGCTGCCCTACTTGGCGCTGAGTTGCGGGGTAAGCATTACGACTGACTGGCTGGTGTCAGGATAAATGGTCCAGTAGAACTAATAACTTACCAAGAGAAGGCCGTGATACGACTGAAAAGTTGTTGAAAGTGGCGTAAAACATCAAACAATCAAAATGTGTGAACATTCTAGAGATTATATGTTATATACAATAATCAATACAGTTCATCAGAATGTGTATCTCTATGAAACTTTCTCAAGTTTGAAATTGTGTATAACTATGCCACAATGTTAAATTATACAAAGCACTCTACGGGCCACAGTTTTCATCAAATCATCGAAAAACGTCATCAGAACATAATCTCCATAATTCAAGTCGAGATTGAAGTTGAGTAACTGGACGTCAAAAATAAGGCAACTAGTTAAACTTTTAGTAAACGTTTGTGAACACTGAAGGTCACATTTCTAAATCAAATCAGCATAAAGTTCATCGCAACATGCATCGCCATCAAATCTCAATCAAGGTCGAAACTTGATTTATTCGGTTCAAATATAAGGGCACTAGGTCGAATTAAAGAAGAAAATACAAATGAAGACTTTAAATGCAAAATCCACCCAGTACATATCGAGGTTTTCATGATGTAATCGCATCTGTGTTCATGAAACCATCGAAATGAACGTTCATCAGAATACATCTCCATCGAATATCAATCAAGGTCGAAACTTAGTCACGCGGGGTCAAAATCTGGGGCATTAAGGACAAATCGTAGAAAAGCCTTTTGCACACTTAAAATGCCATGTGTTCATCCAATCTTCATGAAGAATCAATAGAACATTTATCTGAATCAAATACCGAACACGCTAGAAACTTAGAATAAAAAGTTAGATCATTATGTCTAATTTACTAATAAACCTTGTGAACCCTGTATATGCCATGTTTTTTCATCCATTCATGTTGTTTGTGTCAAATCTCGTTCAAGTTAGAAACTCAGATAGACCTCATGAAAACACTTAAGGTAACCCGCATAGTCCACACACTTTAGAATATAATGTTTTAGTTATTGGTTCACACATATGGTCCAAGAGTTCTTTTGCTAGGGCATTGTGGTATGTTTTACGTCGAGTAGAAGTCAAAATGACAAGGAATGTCAAAATCTCCGTTATTCCTTAAGAACTAACCTTTTCGATAGATGATTGATTTCCCGTCTTTGGAACGTCGTTTTGCGCTATCATCTTTCCATTCGTCATTGGTTTTCTTAAGATTAGCAAATTGGCATTTTTCACTTATTGCAGTTATGATGTCTCCGCTCAGGTCTTTTTCCAAAAACTTTGCAAGCCTAGTGATTTCTTGATTTGAATTCTAGAATAGATTAAGCATATTTATTGAACTTGCAGTATTCACTTTGTGGTATACATAATGAAGTCTGTAAAATGCGAATGAAAAATATAGAGCGTATATCTCTTTATTTTTCTAGTCCGTTGTAAGCACGCTTAACTGTGCAGCTTTGCAATGTCACAGGCTGGAGAGACAATTTACTGTTCTGTGCAATACACTGATTGATGATGTCGTTGAGAATGCGAAATTTATTTGAGCAGCATTAAATTTAATTTTTGGGACGGTTTTTGACAGACATCCAACATAATTAATTATACAGGCAGCTCCGCCGAACTATAGCTCCGCTAAAACAAAAAGTTCTTAAATTGAACAAATAGTTCAAAGAAGAGTAATTCCTTTGTGCTGAAATTTTCCCGGATATATTTGCCAAGTCAAAAGTCGTTTGTTTTTCTCCTGTGGCGTCGCAGATGCTTGGATGACTAGATGGCGAACAAGGAAGATCCAGATCAGGCTGCGCAGGCTTGTATAAATCTTAGCTGGTTGGAGGGCATTGAAAGTCTTCTGTATGACGTGGTTTACTTCTTGAGGAAAAATACACTTGCTTGTCTTGATGTTGTTTTCATAGTCAATAATAAAGAAAACATGGACAGATTAAAATGAAACTGGATTAACTAAGAGACTTACCTCATGGTTGTATTTAACCGACATACCGTGTGTACATACAACTACAAGTTACGAAATCCAACACAGCCGTCCCGCCAGTATTTGAAATTGTGTTCGTATTACTCTTCTGGTCGGCGTCATTTAATTCACATTGCCATATAGCTAGTAGGGTAACGCTTCTAGTTAAAAAAAATACAAACCTTTTTAAGATCTTCATAAAACACGTTCAGTACAGGGTAATCCGGATTGTCTGAACAGAATTTTTCGAAATGTTTCACGTACCATAAATATGAGCAAAAGTCGTCTGCAAAATAAATGGTAAAAAAAGAACGATGTTTATGTATTTGTATTAAATGTACAGTTAAGAGAGAATGTATCAGGAAACGTAAAGATAAGTTCATTGATTGATTCGGGTTTAATGTCGAGTTCAACATGATTCATATTACAGCGGCAAGTATCCATGTGCTTCTTGGATTCCTCAAACCAGTACTCCATAAAACAGTCTTTACGTACAATTATCTACTGTAGAAGATGTCATCGTATTGGTAGAAGACTGTGGATTGACAGTCCGCTTCGCTACCGACTAAGCTAAAAGGTCAACCCTGAAATGCGAGCGAGAGTATTGACCGAGTTGGGTTCGAAAAGATAACACATTGATTGATTCCGCTATGCTACCGACTGAGCTACAAGGCTCGGCATCAGTCGTCAAACCTGAAACCCGTTAAGCCCAAGTATATTACAGCGTAACTGACGGACAGGAGCCACATGACGGAAACTAGATCCCTGTGTGAAGGCCTGAGTCGTCGTTCATGAATATAACTAAAGCTGTCAGTAGATAACAGCGTTACTGACGGACAGACGCCAAATGACGGAAAATAGATCCCTATGTGTCGCCCTAATAAAATGCATGAGTCGTGCATGAATATAACCAATATGTCAGTAAATGACAGCGTTACTGCCGGACTGACGCCAAATGACGGAGAATAGATCCCTATGTGTCGCCCTACTAAAAGGGCCTGAGTCGTCGATCATGAATATAACCAATATGCCAGTAAATGACAGCGTTACTGCCGGACAGACGCCAAATGACGGAGAATAGATCCCTATGTAACGCCCTAATAAAAGGCCTGAGTCGTCGTTCATGAACATAACTAAAGCTGTCAGTAAATGACAGCATTACTGCTGGACAGACGCCAAATGACGGAGAATAGATCCCTATGTAACGCCCTAATACAAGGCCTGAGTCGTCGTTCATGAACATAACTAAAGCTGTCAGTAAATGACAGCGTTACTGACGGACAGACGCCAAATGACGGAGAATAGATCCCTATGTAACGCCCTAATAAAAGGCCTGAGTCGTCGATCATGAATATAACCAATATGTCAGGAAATGACAGCGTTACTGACGGACATACGCCAATGACGGAGAATAGATCCATATGTGTCGCCATACTAAAAAGGCCCGAGTCTTCGTGCATGAATATAACCAATATGTCAGTAAATGACAGTGTTACTGACGGACATACACTGATGACGGAGAATAGATCCCTATGTGTCGCCCTACTAAAAAGGCCTTAGTCGTCGTGCATGAATATAACCAATATGTCAGTAAATGACAGCGTTACTGACGGACATAAACTAATGACGGAGAATAGATCCATATGTGTCGCCCTACTAAAAAGGCCTTTGTCTTCTTGCATGAAAATAACCAGTATGACAGTAAAGGACAGCGTTACTAACGGACAGACGCACGTGACGGAGAATATATCCATATGTAACGCCCTAATAAAAGGCATGAGTCGCCGATCATGAATATAACCAATATGTCAGTAAATGACAGCGTTACTAACGGACAGACGCAAGTGACGGAGAATAGATCCCTATGTAACGCCCTAATAAAAGGCATGAGTCGTCGATCATGAATATAGCCAATATATCAGTAAATGACAGCGTTACTAACGGACAGACGCAAATGACGGAGAATATATCCCTATGTAACGCCCTACAAAAAAAGACCTAAGTCGTCGTTCATGAGTAAAACCAATATGTCAGTAAATGACAGCGTAACGGACGGACAGACGTCACGTTATCCCTATGTGTCACCCTGCCAAGTCCGCCTAGGACGTCGTTCATGAACATAACGGATATAACAGCGTGACGGAAGGACTTAAGTCAGAGGACGGATAACTAATCCCTTGGTGTCATCCTGTTTAGGAATAAAGCAAATTTAACGGTAGTTAATGATTTACGCTTTTGTGACGTGTTTAGTGTGTGTATACCACGTGACATTGACGTCACAACTAATACTTCGGTTTTTAATGAAACATGATGCAGTCTATGTCTCTTAGCGACTCCGGGTTTTAACGGAGCTTGACTAGTTGTTTAGTTTCTTCAAACACTTTGACGAATCTTTACTAAAGAAAAATAAGATCGCCAACAGCCGGAGCATTTATTTCTTCAAACACTTCGACGAATCTTTTCTAAAAAAAAAGATCCGACAGCCGACAGGGTTCGTCGAAGTGATTGAAAAACAAGACTACCAATCAAACTCCTGTTAAAAAAATACCGGAGATAAGCGGCGTAGACTGCGCCATGTTTCATTAAAAATGGTGAACAATTAAAAAAGGTACTATTATTTTTACTTCTTATCAAGGGCAATTAGTGCTGTCTGACGATGGAAATATGACGTCAAAAGTCACGTGGTATAGACACATTGTATAATATAAGTATCATTAAAGTGACGCATTATCATTCTTGCTATCTATATTCGTATATAGATCAATGGCTCCCATTAAAACACAGGATGTGTAGATATTTGGTAGATTAAAGATGAAACCTTAATACTTACACATCCCAATTTCTCCTTTAAATGTCTTTGCATAGTATTCCATATCCGGCAGGTCGGGAACATCATTTTTGATATGGAAATACATTGAAACAAACACGTCTTTTGGATTACGCATCAAGTGAATTATTTTACACCGTTTTGCCTTTATGCCGTCTGGGAGAAGGTTGTGTGTGAAGTGCGTGTTTAAAACACGTGGTGATGTTAATGCTGACGTCATTTCCTGTGTATTAGATTCCAACATGGCGGTTACTTTGGTCTTTTTCTGGTACTCTGGTGTTCCTCGTTGTATCATGTTGAGTATCTCCCAAATCCAGTGAGTTCCTGGAACCAATACAATTTGCGTTAACCCTGTCCCACATACAGACAGCTCTGCAGTAGACGAATTTTTAAAACATTGTGGCTAAAGGAGAAATTGCTCAATGCTTACAACCCGCGTTACTACCGACTACCGCAGCTCAACACAGCTTGTTTGTCTGGACAGGTAGTTAGTTCACTGCTTTATGAATTGAAAATTCATAGGTCTGAGGAAGAAAATGTTCCTTAAGTTTATGCGCAACATTTAACCTGGCAGTGTAGACCGTTCCTGTGCTTATTGACTTTCCTACTTATAGTGATAGCCGTAACGTTTCCTATTGGCAGTATACGTCTGAGGCTCACTTCCTTATTTACTAAGAAGAAACATGTTCTCGGAACCGGTTATTCGAGTGTATAGACGAAGCGTATCCTATTTGCAGTACATAACCAAGACTCACTACTGTATCTGCAAAGAATAAACACATGTTCTCGGAAATCAGTATACGTTATTTTTATACAATAACAAAAGGATCGCCTACCTGTTTTCGGAAAAGCACAGATAATGACGTCGTCATCCCGAATCTCTGTCTCTTTAACCCACTTTGTCTGTAATACCAGGTCTTTGGCGGGAATAAGTTTGTTGACAATATTTTCCGAAAAGGTAAATCCTTCATACTGGTGATATATTATCACTCTTCCATTCGGCTGTTTAACCCCCAGTAGTGTAGCCATTTTTATTGTGTATGTTATTTATTTTACTTTTAAAAATACATTATAAATCACTTGGTTTAATACCACAAAATAAAACTGTGTTAAGTATGTAGATTTCATATGTGGGTATATAACAGAATATGAAAACAAATACATGTATTTCAATTGTTAAGCGTAAAGAATATTCACATATTTTTCTATAACCATTTGTACCTTCACAAAGCAGTGACATATAAATACATCTATTGTATACTGTGCTATCATATTACAAAAGGACTAAGATTACCCTTAACCATTTCCAACATACAAAAGTTCTGCAACGGACAACTTAGCAATTATGAAAAAAAGTAAGTACAATTATTTAACAGAGCTGGAAACAGTGTGACACAATTAGTTATTGCTAGTCTTGTCAACTCAAGTTGAACTTGCACATTTGAAACTAATCTAGAGAACTATCTGATCTGTTTAATTTTAGCTCGACTTTTGGGCGAATAAGAAGGGCTATTGCAGTCGACGTCAGCGTTGCAGCTTTGGTTAAAGTTTTGCACGCAAGGCCCACGCAAGGCCTTTTCTCAATGATTCTATAGCTTTGAAACGCCAAACTCTTATTGGGTGACATCACGTTGACTTGCAAGCCAAGTCCCATAACTCTACATGATATTTAGACTGAAATATGCGCCATTGTGGATTAAGAAAAGATATGGTGAAAGTTGTGCATGCAATGCATTTTCTAACAATCCACAATGACAAACATGAGAAAACAAACATTGTGGACTCAGCGTAAAGTGATCCGTCTAAACATACCGTGCATACTAAACCGGGCATACACTTTTCGTCTCTTGTGGATTTTTTGTTTCGGAACCATTTCTCTATCCACGGAGACGGAATGTGTCGGCCTGGATCAGTACGGACAGTGCAGGCTGATCTGGTCGAGACATAACGCAAATACCATAATGTTGGTTTTCTCGCGAGACGGCTCAGATGGTATTTCTTCACAAACTTATTGGATTTCATCTTACGGAAAGCTCTTGGTTGGTGTCGAGTGTAATTCTCGAATAGTTTAACCGATATATAAAAGCATAAAATCTAGAACATTGACGTTCACGCGGTAGAAAAAGTAGAGTCGAGAGTTATGAACGAGTTTTACCTTGGGGAACGACGCAATTACTGGTTAAGATTTATCCCTTTTCCGACATACAACATATCGCAGCAGAGAACTTTAAAAACATATGAAGTCGTCTGCTGTATAGGCGTCAGAAAGCGTCTGTATGTTTCCAAGGGTTACGGAAGCAAACATTAAATAAGCGTACTTGATATCAAGCTGAATTTTCGTTTCGAAATATTCTACTTCTATTTCTTTATGTAACACATCAATTAAGCCGTTACACGAGAAAACCGACAGGGTTCGCCTCCTGTGTATTTTCTGTTTCATGAATCTTTCCTCTATACCTCTATCCCATTGAGACGTTATGTGTCGGCCCTAAATGGCCTGCACGGACTGCGCGAGCTGATCTGGATTAATACATGACCCAGATTACATACTGTTTGTATTATCTCAGGTGTGCAACAAGATACATCCTATTCAAATGCATTGAAGCATTATACAGTTACATGTAGGCTCATATTATATCAACGTACCATGTTATATATCTTACTGGTTAAACCCTTTCTCATCTTAAACAGGTTTTTGGCGCATCTGTAGCAGACGACCTTTGATAGCATTGTGGCAAAAGGAGAAATTATTCGTAATGAGCATTTTCAACATTTGCCACATTGTTTTAACTCTTTTCTAAAAGAATATTTTTATAATTGATTTGTTTTCTATATATGTCCCTAGATAACTTGTCTCCTGCATATGTGTTGTATAATACACACTACATTGTTATGCTTAACTTCACTTTAAAACTAGTACTGCTAAAGAAAACGTATACATAATGGCAGACTCGTGTGTTATCGGCTTGGAAAATGAGGTGTTTTCTAAATTCATGTTTTATTCCGCTCTGCTGATATTAAAAACACTGTTTGTAGTTCTTTTGATTGTGAAACACAGGACTTCGAAACAAGTAAGTACGTTTACGACATAATTGGTTTGCCCATACTGTTTTCATGTCCGCGCTTCTGGCTTAGATTCAATCAATCAAACGTTATGCGACCGTAGAAGTCGTCTGATTTAACCTAGACGACTTTTGCAAACATTTTGGCCAAAGGCGAAATTGCTCATTGATCAATTTCTCCCTTGGCCACAATGTTTTCAACTTTATTTAACACTTAAGCTATCTTTTACGGAAATTGTTCATGTTTTTGTCACCATGTTTTCAAGTCGTCTGTTTCAAATTTGTTGTATGTGGGAAGGGGTTAAAAACACATTTCTTGTGTTAATGATTACAGAGAATTGTTAAAACGCATTGACTGAGGACTCGTGAACACGTCATTCGTACCACAGTACTCGATAATAACATTCGTAAATGTTCGTGCCACAGCACTCGATAATACCATTCGTGAATGTTCGTACCACAGCAATCGATAATAACATCCGTGAATGTTCGTAACGCAGCAATCGGTAATAACATTCGCGAATATTCGTACCACAGTGCTCGATAATAACATTCGTAAATGTTCGTACCACAGCACTCGATAATAACATTCGTAATAACATTGGTGAGTGTTCTTACCACATAAATCGATAATAACATTCGTGAATATTCGTGCCACGGCACTCGATAATAACATTCGTAAATGTTCGTACCACAGCACTCGATAATAACATTCGTAAATGTTCGTACCACAGCACTCGATGATGACATTCGTAAATGTTCGTACCACATCACTAGATAATTACATTCGTAAATGTTCGTACCACAGTACTCGATAATAACATTCGTAAATGTTCGTATCACAGTACTCGATAATAACATTCGTAAATGTTCGTACCACAGCACTCGATAATAACATTAATAAATGTTCGTACCACCGTACTCGATAATAACTTTCGTGAATGGTCGTACCACAACACTCGATAATAATATTCGTGAATGTTCGTACCACAATACTCGATAATAACTTTCGTGAATGGTCGTACCACAGCACTCGATAATAATATTCGTGAATGTTCGTACCAAAGCACTCGATTATAACATTCGTACCACAACACTCGATAATAACATTCGTAAATGTTCGTATCACAGCACTCGATAATAACATTCGTGAATGTTCGTACCACAGCACTCGATTATAACATTCATGATGTTCGTACCACAGCACTCGATAATAACATTCGTGAATGTTTGTACCACAGCACTCGATAATAGCATTCGTGAATGTTCGTATAACCCACTCTAGTTACATACACCAACCCACGAATACCCACGACGGTACCATGTCTATCCACTGGCACGTGCAGTGGACCGAATGTTGTATTCATGTGTTCGCGGGCAAGTTATTCCGCAGTATCACTGAGAAATTCAATTCTATGATTTAACCCTTTCCCACCTTTAGACGTATTTTGACACATCTGCAGCAGACGACTCTTGAAAACATTGTAGCAAAAGAGCAATTACTCAAAACGAGCAATTTCTCCATTAGCCACAACGTGAATTTGTAATTATACCTTCATTCATGTATTATACTAAAATTCGTCTGCTGCAGATATGCTGTTTGTGGGAAAGAGTTTTAAAATATGTCTCACCAATGTTTCCATTTCGTCAAAATTTCAGACTTACATAACACCGGAGGATTATGGATTTGTTGGTAAACAGCCGACCACAACGTTAGATCCCGAAATTGAACGCGTGAGAAGGTATATTGCTGTATTCAGAATGTCCTATAGACCGAGTTCTCGGCGAATGCTTGCCAACACCTTGATATGTTGATTCGGCTGGTACTCGACCGAGTGTCCGGTGTGTGCAATGACTTTTTTTTTATAATTCCGTTAGAGCCATTGCTACACGGGGCTCATATGCATATAGTATTTGTTTTTGCTGTGATTTTACGCCGTTTTCAACATTAGTTTAGTTATATCACGGCGACAGTTCACTTATTTATAAAACCTGGGTAAACAAACAAGTACAAGGCTATGAAATGTGCCTTGCACACGAGCAATTTAATATGACCACATCACCGCGACTGGGGGTCGAACCAGGGACGCCTGGTTCTGAGTCCATGGCGGATTCCTGTATGTAACTTCTAATAAACAAACATCCTGTTGTTATATATGAATTCAAGCAATTATATCTTTAACTGTTATACATGACTTCACAAAAAATGTCTTACAAGCAAAATGGACCGAGAACAGTCAACAGATTGACGCGACACTGGATGTCAATCCAGGTGTTAGAAAGACATGACGCACGTGGTAAGGTGAACTTGTCGTCATATGACTGAACAGTTGTTGAAAATGGCGTCAAACCACAACCAATGAATCTATCAACTTACTTAAGGTTTTCAGTGTTCGCTTATCGTTCACTAGTTATTCATATAGGTGCAATAATTAAACATAAATCAATGTCGATAATATTTCATTTCGACAACGATGCATCAGTCTTAATGCTATCATGTAACCCGTAGCGCCAATGGATTGAGTTGTGCCTTGTCTATGTTTTCAGGTGCTATGCCAATGACCTTGAGAACATACCCGTGTTCGTGCTGATTGGATTCCTGTACGTCCTTACAAACCCAGATCCTTGGACTGCTACCCTGCTCTTCCGTGTTTTCACTTGGGTCCGGTTTCTCCATACGATATTTTACTTAAACAGCGTAGAACGGCCTACTAGATTTATAACATTTGCTAGCGGGCTGATTGTGAATCTTTATATGGCCATATGTGTCTTGATGTCAGCTTCTTACTAAATATATTAAACAGTTATTCTAGTGACACGTTACCGTTGCATACTAACCAGAACAGTTATACTAGTGACACGTTACCATTGCATACTAACCAGAACAGTTATTATAGTGACATGTTACCGTTGCATACTAACCAGAACAGTTATTATAGTGACACGTTACCGTTGCATACTAACCTGGAGAGTTATTCTAGTGACACGTTACTGTTGCATACTAACCAGAACAGTTACTATAGTGACACGTTACCATTGCATACTAACCAGAAATGATCTATGACTATTAGTTCGCGTTCTTTTTCTATGTGCATAGTGTAACATTGGTCTTAAACAAAGGACATTATACAGGAGCTGGTCCTGTTTTTTTAACAAAGGGTAATTCGTTTTAAAGACTTGGACCCTGTTCTAAAGATTAAATAATTAACAAAGTACTACAGTCCTGTTTTTACAAAGGATAATTTGTTTAAAAGACTTGGACCCTGTTCTAAAATATTGAACAAAGTACTGCAGCCCTGTTTTTAAACATAGGATAATATTTGGACCCTGTTCTAAATAATGAACAAAGTACTGCAGCCCTGTTTTTAAGCAAAGGATAATATGTTTAAAAGACTTGGACCCTGTTCTAAATAATGAACAAAGTACTGCAGCCCTGTTTTTAAACAAAAGATAATATGTTTAAAAGACTTGGACCCTGTTCTAAATAATGAACAAAGTACTGCAGCCCTGTTTTTTAAGCAAAGGATAATATGTTTAAAAGACTTGGACCCTCGGTTCTAAATAAATAATGAACCAAGTACTGCAGCCCTGTTTCTAAACAAGAGTGCGGCCTTGTTTGTAAACAAAGGAACCATTTTAAGACCCGAGACATTTTCTCAAACAAGACACACTAATATTGACTGCCTTCCTGCTTCAAAACATAGGATTGTATTCAAAACCCTATTTTTTAAAAGGGGTCAATACTACAGACGTTGTCCTGTCTCAAAACATAGAACTGTATTTATACCCTATTCTTGAACAAGGGTCAATAAAACAGACTGCGTCTTGTTTCAAAACATATGATTGTAGTTAAGACCCTGTTCTCAAACAAGGGACAATCATTTTGACTGCGTCCTGTTTCAATTTAAGACCTATGGGACCCTGTTCTTCAACAAGGGACAATAAAATAAACTATGGCGAAGGTATTGACTGCGACCCTGTTCTTTAATTTGAAAAAATTAAAGACTTCGGCCCTGTCCTTGAACAAGAGGCCACGATATTGACTGCGAACCTGTTCTCAAAGCAAACACTAATTTCGTCTGCGATCCTGTTCTAAAAAACAAGGGACACAAATAGAGTGTGACACTAGCTAAAGTATAGAGGCAAATGTATAGACTGGTTCCCTCTTGTTCTCTTTCGCTTAAATAGGAAATAGTATACATGTATATTGTCAACCTGTACTCGTGTAAGACTATGTTAACTGTAGAACATCCTCGTATTTTATGTCAACTATACAGCTCCTTGTAATACATGTAAAATAAATATACAAAAAGACAGCTTTCTTGTTTGTTCAAATCGTGTTCTACTCGCTTTCATTATTCAGTGTGTATATACCACGTGACTTTTAACGTCATATTTGACAGTTAGGCAGCAATAATTTCTCTTGATAAGAATATAAATGCAATGATAACTTTTTTATTTCTTCACACTTTTTAATGAAACTTGGCGCAGTCTACGCCGCTTACAATGTCCTATCTTCGGTTGTTACAGGAGTTTGATTGGTGGTCTAGTTTTTTTAAA
>JAUELF010025097.1:0-17592 GCA_031471495.1 Clinocardium nuttallii
TATGAGCCATTCCACGAGAAAACCAACAATGTGGCCTCTGCGTAAAGTGTCGACTCTGATCAGCATAAGCATCCCGCGCAGGCTAACCCGGATAGACACTTTTCGCCTTTTGTGGATTTTCTGTTTCAGGAATCCTGACTCTATACCTATATCCCCCTGATGCGGAAAGTGTCGGCCCGGTTCAGTCTGTGCGGACAGCGCAGGCTGATCTGGTCGGTACATTTCACAGATGCCATACTGTGTGTTTTCTCGCGGGACGGCTCATATATATACATATTCCATATATTCCAGTTATATCTTCTCCATCCCCTGACCCTGTTCATCTATTTAACCCTTTCCCACATACAGACACTTTTGGATGCCTATATGTATCTAGAGTGTGCTTAGATGTTTTCAAAGTCGTCTGATGCATACGTGGGAAAGGGTTTAGCGTATCAGACGATTTGGGAGTAGTATTGACTCACCAGATTGGCATTATTTGGGCCGTCTCGCGAGAAAACCAACAATGTGGTCTCTGCGTAAAGTGACGACCCTGATCAGCATGAGCATGCCGCGCAGGCTAACCCGGACAGACACATGTTGCCTCCTGTGGATTATCTGTTTCAGAAATAATTTCCCTATACCTCTTTCCCTTGGAGACGGAATGTTTCGATCAGGATCAGTCTGCGCGGACAGCGCATGGTGATCTGGTCGATACATTACGCATATGCCATAATGTTGATTCTTTTGCAGGATGTCTCATATATAGATGCACTTTAGCGTATCTGCAGCAGATGCAATTTTCAACTAATGTGACAAAAGGTACATACATTGACGTAAAACTTGCTGCGCTACATATTATTTGTTTGACTTCGTTTACTTAACGTTCAGGACACAGAACACTAAATATACTAAACAATAGTCAGAAAAGTCAGAAAAGTCCGACAAAAGACATGCAGAGGTCAAAAAAGATCCCATTTTACTCTATATTTAATTGACCAAAAATTCACAAGTGTCCACAAAGAGCGCATTTTGACCTACGGGGGACTCAGCAGCCTCTGGCTGTTTACCTATTCAGGTTGATATGAAAGGTTGCGCACGTTGGAGAAAGTCGTTTTAGCTGAATAGTCACGTGATCGATCCATGGTGTTCTCAAAGAACCGGACAACCGGTTTAGACCTTGTCTGCGGACAGCTATATTTTAATTGATTGATTGGGGTTTAACGGCGTTTGCAACTATTTTTCAGTCATATCACGATGGAAAGTTCACCTTTTCAATCCGTTTCCTAGCTTTCTTTGTTCTTATAATTGACAGACGAGACGCTGTTCGTAAGCCACCATCCGTCTCTTCGCCCTGGTCCAGTTTGTCTAAAGGCTGTCTAGCAGTCAGTTCTTTAAATAATGTAATTACTGCGATTTTAAAAAATAATAGAAGATCAGACTTATTTTAAATTTCAAATTCAAATTAAGATTTAAATCGTTTCGCTTCATAGGCTACTAGTCAAAGACAATATTAAAGTTTCATTTAAAGTAAATATGTTTACAAACGTTACACGAATAGACATGAGCCGTCTCGCGAGCAAACCAACAATGTGGTCTCTTTGTAAAGTATCGATCCTGATCAGCCTAAGCATGCCGCGCAGGCTAACCCGGACAGACACGCTTCATTTCCTGTGGACTTTCTTTTTCAGGAATAATTTCTCTATACCTCTATCCCTCAGAGACGGAATGTGTCGGCCCGGATCATTATGCGCGGACAGCGCAGGCTGATCTGGTCGATACATTATGCAGATGCCATAATACTGGTCTTCTCGCAGGACGGCTCATTTATGAGTTTTTAGAGTTCCTTATCAACCCTCCAACCGCCCACCCAACTCACCCTCCTTCCACACGCTCCCGAGCGTCACATGGCCATGAAAATGTGTGAAAGACTTTATAACATATGCATGACATGCTTACAAGCTTCATCTGTTCAAGACCATTGTGACCTTGACCTAAGCACGAATGACCTCAAAATCAATTGAGGTCATATACTGGTCATGCCTAATCTCTATGCAAAATATAAGTAGAGTAGGCCTTATCATTGTACACTTATTAATCGTACATGCTTTGGTCTACCGAATAACCGATTAAAACATCTCAAAGTGCCTGTACAAGGTCTTCATGGGACATTTTGTTTGTCAGATTGAACGTTACGGCACTCAGGTAAACCTTCTCGTGAACGCTTTCTGACGCATCTGCAGCAGACGAATATTTAAAATAGTGTGACAAATGTGGAAATTGATCAAAACGAGCAATGTATCCTTTGCCACAATGTTTTAAACTTTTGTCAGTAGGTAAGTAAACCTTTATAAATAGAGATTTCTTTGTGATTTTTACATCATGCTTGAATTCATGCTGCGGAGAGAGGGTTAATGCAGAACTCTCATATCCGATGATTTCAGTACCCTGGATGTTTTCATCAAATTATATTTGAGTCGCGTCCGGTGATATGGGTTGCTTTAACCCTTTCCCTCATATATACGCTTTCTGACGCCTCTGCAGCAGCAGCTTTTTGGAAACATAGTGACAAAAGAAGAAATTGCTCGAAACGAGCAATTTCTTCTTTTGCCACAATGTTTTCCGCTTTTATTCATAATGTTATCCATTAAATTATAGAGATGTTCTATGTTTTGAAAAAAATATATTCATGGTCGGCTGCTGCAGAATTGTCGTAAGAGGGAAAGGGTTAATTAAATATATGTACATCGAAGACTCTGGCGATCCGGATGATTAGTTCTAATTGTTAAAGAAGTAGGTTACTCAGATTACTGTTGAAATAAGCAACAGCGCACGGGAGGGGGAGGTCGCGGATAAAAATCGTAGGAGGGGCCGACCTCATAGGCGCTCGGGTTTGCTGGGTTAGCATTACGACTGACTGGCTGGTGTCAGGGCAAGTAGATACATGGACCAGTAGTATTGGTAACTAACCAATGCAACGCCGTGATATAGCTGAACAATTGTTGAAAGCGGCGTAAAGCACCAATCAATTTAATCAACGAATTACAGCAGCCCGACAACTGTTCTATGTAGCACTGAATACATACCAGATGCATTTGTATGTGAAAGGTCTGAAATATACATTTGTTTAAAGACAAGCCGACTTTTACTTTTACTAGACTACATAAATTCTTAAGCAGACGTCGTTATAGATAACATACATATTTAATTATGTTGAAAACATTGTGGCAGAAAGAGAAAATGCTCTTTGTGAGTCAATGCTCTGTTTGCAACAACCTTTCAAAAGTCTTCTGCTCCATATATTTATTTGTCAAAATGCGTCCCATGTGCGGTAAAAAGTTTCTTTTCTAAAACCATTCACTTGTGTTGGGGTTTCACACGAGTGTGAAGGGTTCCTCATCAAACAGAATAGCGAATCACCTTATTAGCCGAGCTTTCTGTTCATCATAAAAAGACATCTTTTCTCTTTTTTGTACAAATACAAGTTTAATATTCAACGGTACATTTGCGAATTGTAAGCCCTCTGACCGAGCGAACGCAAACCAATTATGGTAATCCCGATTGAGGGGGTTTGGACGTGTGCCGAGACGGGGAAAAACGAGGCTTCTTAACCAGTAACAACGTAGATTCACTTTAAACTTTACATTGCCATGCTCAAAAACGGGAGTCTCCATTTCTCATTTAATAAGCTGTTTGTAATATTATAAGCTAATAAAATGCAAACAATGCAGAATTCATGTGAGACAGCCCGTCACGAGCCTACTCACCTGAATCTGTATTGTTTGCAAAAACCTCAGTATTACCAATGGTTCTGACAGAGATAACCCGTTACAAAGAAGCCTGTCTTTAAACTTTTCCATTTCGACATACTGATAGTACTAAGCAACATTTTAGTCTAAGAGATCGTCATCTAGTACAGCTGTACGTATGAAACTTATTACCTCAACGTCTTAGTCAAACGGATCGTCATCTAGTACAGCTGTACTTGTTAAACTTATTACCTCAACGTCTTAGTCAAACGGATCGTCATCTAGTACAGCTGTACTTGTTAAACGCATTACCTCAACGTCTAAGTCAAACGGATCGTCATCTAGTACAGCTGTACTTGTTAAACGTATTACCTCAATGTCTTAGTCAAACAGATTGTCATCTAGTACAGCTGTACTGGTTAAAAAAATCCCTCAACGTCTTAGTCAAACGAATGGTCGTCTAAGACATCTGTATTTGTTTAGCTATTTCGCTCAACGCATTAGTCAAACGAATGGTCGTCTAAGACATCTGTATTTGAAAAGGATCGCCATCTAGTTCAGCTGGACTGGTTTAGCTATTTCGCTCAACGTCTTAGTAAAGTGGATCGTCGTCTAGTTAATCTGTACTTGTTTAACTGTTTCCTTCTACATCTAAGTAAAACGGATCGTCAATCTTTGCACTAAACACAATATATTTCCAGTGAAACAGACACTAATGTAGAGCTAATAACCTCCTTATACCAACCCGTTCATTTAGGTTCTGATAAAGTAAAACCACCATTAGGTTCTTGCATCAAAGTGTGTAAGTAACGATATTTACAGAAACACCGTCTGATCCTACATTTAACCCTTTCCCACATATGACACATCTGCAGCAGGCGACTTTGATAATATTTAAGAAAACATATGGAAGGTGTTTATAACGGAAAGTATAATCATTGAATAGCGTTACAAACGTTCCGAGCAAAATATTTCTTTTGCCGTCTTGTTTTCAAAAAGCCGTCTGCTACAGAGGGGCCAGGAAGAGTATATATGAGGGAAAAGATCTTTAGAAAACAATATGTTATAAAAGGAATTGTTTTTATAGAGATTCGTCTGCTGCTAATTTGGTGTTCGTGGTCTTGGAAATGATTAATTAAATTCATCATGAAATCTTATATTGAAAAGTTGACGAGCAGTACAGATCGTGATCGGACAGTTCAGATGTACACTTATGGATCTACACTTGACGAACAAACCTTGAATTGATTTATATGCAGTGCCGCTCATTTTGACCAACACACTTTGAGTTATTAACGAAGACGGAGACGCACCTATCTCTGTCTTTCTAAGCATTTACCGATTTTCTCTTGGATTATAGTTCAATAACCCTAACGGATTTTACCAAAGACTTATAAATAAATGTCCCTCTCTGGTTTATCAGTTTTTCAGGTGTTAGCATCACGACTGACTCGCTGCTGTCACGATAAATGAACCAGCAGTACTGGTTACTTACCCAGCAGTACTGGTTACTTACCCAGCATTACTGGTTACTTACCCAGCAGTACTGGTTTCTTACCCAGCAGTACTGATTACTTACCCAGCAGTACTGGTTACTTACCCAGCAGTACTGGTTACTTACCCAGCAAACGTCGAGGTATAACTGAGGTATAACCAACAGTACTGGTTACTTACCCAGCAAACATCGAGGTATAACTGAGGTATAACCAACAGTGCTGGTTACTTACGCAGCAAACGTCGAGGTATAACTGAGGCAATATGGAAAGCGACGTTAAACGCCAAACAAACGAAAACATCAATACAACTTGTTATTTTTAATATATTGTATATACATCATCCTGTGCACTGCTATCATTTTCTGATGGTCAGAAACGGTTCGACTTATGAAGAACGCCGGGCTTGCAAAACAAATACACGATTGTACGAATCCGTGACGAGCGACCGTCAGTCTTTAGGTTTGTTCGTAGTATCAACGAATATCTCTAGAAAGCAGACGACGGCGGCGATAAATTATTTTCTACATACAACAAATCTTCAGAAGACGACATTTAAAATAACATTCATATTCATAAGGATAAATATCTGCAAATGAATGCATGGCCATTGCTTTGAGTTGAAAAACGTGGGACAAAATCATAAATTTCTCATTTTCAGCCATTTCTCCTTTTGTCACATTAGTTGAAAAGTCCATTTGCTACGCCAAAATGCATCTATGATATATGAGCCATCCTGCGAGAAATCCAACACAATGGCATCTGCGTAATATATCGACCAGATCAGCCTGCGCTGTCCGCGTTGACTGATTCGGGCCGACACACTCCGTCTCCGGGGGATTAATGATTCCTGAAACAGAAAATCCACTGGAGGTAAAACGTGTCTGTCTGGGTAAGCGCGGATCAATGTCGACACTTTGTGCACATTCCATAATGTTGGTTTTCTCGCGAGACGGCTCATCTGGAGAAGGTGTAGTTAAAAGTTAGTTAAGACGCGTATCGACTAAGAGCCTCATGGACATCAATGCTACATAACTCACTGTTTTGTTCCTGTTGATTATATATATTATGGAATCAAATTTAAAAAACGTCAAGGTAAAATCCTTGAAGTGTAGCTTTGGGAAATAATTGGTTTGTTTTTAGATAATAATACGCGTTGCTATGGCAAGCATTGTTTGTAGTTTAAGATGAAATAAATACTGTTTTTTTAACGTTACATATTAAAACTTCGTTCAATTCAAGAAAGTTTCGATACAGAGCCCATTTTGACCTTTCGTGAACTCGTTTTAAGTTGTTTGGGTTGAGAGTGGCGCGAATAGTGTTTGAATGGTATTGCTCACCTTTTCCTAACCTTCGCTGTCGGTAAATAGTCGTTCCATGCTGATATGGGCGATACATTACGCAGATGCCATAATGTTGGTTTTCTCGCGGGATGGCTCATATTTACTTCCTTACAAAACTCTATAACAGTTTGTCAGATGTTTCTGGATAGCGCAATAATAAGCTGACGGTGCATGTTCAGATTAGACTGGGCGAACGCATAGGCTGATATGAATTTATATTGTAAATATATGTAAATGGCTTCTTAACTATTAATATTCCTAGAACAACGTTTACACTAAATCTTACTAAATTGAAATGAAAAACCAAACAAACAAATAAATAACTACATCTTTACTAACCCTCTCTGAAAGTTCGGTATTCGCATGAGAGGGGGATGGGAGACACGTAAATGTACATCAACAAAAAATAATACTACAAAAAGTAATAAATAACACCCAGCCATGGGCCAATAAGTCATTTTCAAAAGAAATGTAATAAAAAAATAAAAAAAATATTTAAAACGCGTTGGTTTGGTATCGTTCTACATTAGAACGACAATATTAGATATGCAGATATGGGCAGAACACATCGAAAAAACATTCATTGTAGTGACTTTATCTCCAAAAAACAATTAAAGTGGATATTAAAAGTCAATATAAGTACGTAGAATTATGAATGAGATCTCGTCTGCAAAAATTTTTTAATCGTTAACTGAAACATTTTCCAACTTTTTCACGACGGAGCCCATATGAACATCAAAGGTTTACGCCGTAAATGGTGGGTATATAAAACCTAATAAAGACATCGCTTCGCTCCACGGGTTTAAATGCAGGGAAAAAAGGTGGTGCGGACACGCATTTATTGAAATGTTAATACCAATTGAAATATTCACAATTTACCATGAATTAGATCTACTTTAACTAAAGTCGTGTCTTTCTCCATAATTTGGAAAATATTTGGGAATTGATCACTTTCAATGGGGGTCTATTGAAACACTGATTTAGAATTAAATAGAATTTTATTAGCGCTATCTAGCATGCGTGAATTTATTTATCCCATATCACGTCCAATTTCGTTAATTCTGTACGCTTAATCTGTTCAAAGGGCTCTCTTAATAATCTATGTCTGGTATTTTCGTTGTCCAATCAAATCATACATAATAAGAACAGGTGGCCGTTTGAAATGAGTGGCGTTACGGAAAAAGTAGCCTAGCGACATGCCGGTGCGGTGTAGACCCACGGCAGCATGCATACCAACACAGTTTGATCTGTCTCTGTGCTGTTAGTCAATTAGTCACGGAAGCATTTAACCCTTTCCCTCATACGACAATTTTGCAGCAGACGACTTTAAACATATTTTGTCAAAAACTGGAAAAACTCAATGGATAATCTATGACTAAATGTGGAAAACATTGTGGCAAAATGAGAAATTGCATGTTTTGTGCAATTTCTGCTTTTGTCACTCTGTTTTCAAAAAGCCGTCTGCTGCAGAGGCGTCTATATGAGGGAAAGTGTTAACCCTTTCCTAATTAATTAAACAAAACTGCGGAAACTATTCATAAATGAAAAGAAATTAATTGAATAAATGTTGGCAACACGACAAATTGTTAATTATGATCAGTTTGTCCTTGGTCGTATGGTTTTCACAAATCCCATGCTTCAGAGGCGCCAGAATGATTATTGTTTTGTGAGACAGGGTTAAGAAAGCTATGACATCAAGTGTACATTTGGTTGATTGCATGATTGTGAATTTGCATAATCACTCGTTTGTCTGACAAACTATTTTAAGAGCTATTTGCTTTAGAGAGGACAATCTGGTTACATGCGTAAAACGAATGTAAAATGTTAATGTTCGGATATAAAAATACTGTCGAAAAAGGAGAAATTGATCATAATTATTAGTGTCTCTTATTTTCTCATTTTTGTGTTTAAGTTGCATCTGATTTCGTGACCACGTGACATAAAAATAGACAGACACACATATATAGTTTATTTACCGTCCAAAATATGTAGTAAGAACATGGCACACACATATATAGTTTATTTACCGTCCAAAATATCTAGTAAGAACATGGCACACACATACACTAAAGTACACTAGTCGGTGGTATGCTCTTAAGTATACATAATATGCAGTGTATAGTATATAGAACTACATCATACAATTTCAAAAATGCATATTTGTATGCAGCTTTATATTAATACAAAGCAGTTTCATAGCAAACCAATCCGTAAATAGAACGAAATATAAGGGCCATGTTAAGCCATACTAATGCGTGCAATACACTTAACTTAATCCATGTTATCCATCTTTCTCAGAAAAAGTTATATGTGACCAGTGAAGATCATGATAAGACTGCGCGAATTTACAGACTGATCTGGATCTATAATGTGCATAAGAGCATGTTTGTACCTTTTCCCATGCACTGGCTCAAACGATGCCGCACCAAAGAAAAGTTTCAAATGAGTTTTTCATTTCATTAAATATTTATATTTTGATTATATAAACTATTAAAGGAAAACTAACTAAAAGAGAAAGAATGTAAGAAAACAGAGATACAGCATTAATAACAAATAACTAATGCTCTTTAATAAAACGCACAGAAAAGTCAAAGTCAAACCCTCCATGCATGTAGTCTTGCGGATGACGTTATTTGAAAACACATATTGGCAATGAAATGAAAAAAATGTTCATTACGAACAATATCTGCTTTTGCCGAAATATTTTTAACTTTATTCAATGATTCCTCATTCAGTATTAGAGACTTTCCATCATTTTGCCTAAATGTCTTCGGAATCGTCTGCTTTAAACTGTGAACATAGCTATTGCTTTCCTCCCAATGTTTTCTAGTTCTGTTTTTAAATACACATTAACAGTTTGGAATGGAAAACAATCTCTCCACCTAAGCATGCCGCGCTGGCTAACCCGGACAGACACGTTTCACCTCCTGTTGAATTTCTGTTTCAGAAATCATTTATCTATACCTCTATCCATCGGAGACGGAACGTGTCGGTTCGGATTAGTTTGCGCGGACAGCTCAGGCTGAGCTAGTCGATATATTACGCAGATGCCATACTGTTGGTGTTCCTGTTTAGAACGAATCGAATGTTATGGGTAGTGATGACGAGGTTTACGAATTAGAAATATGAATTAGGTAAAAATATCTGAAACATATGTGCTATTAAACACATCAAAACAACCTACGTCAAACTGTTTCCTAAAATAAAAAACAGAAGCAAAGTTTAGTTATGGTTGTTTTTCTAGATCTTCCATGCAGTAATTTATAACTCAAAATATCAAGGGCATATCTTGGCCAAACTGTGATTTACTCAATTTGGATATGTGCTGAAGGAAGTTTGGTGGAAGTTTGCGAAAATTGTGTGAACATGACCAACACATGTATGGTTTTAGTGGGTTTAGAATCAACATAAATACTTTTTTTTAAATCGAAATTTACAAATAAAATATTGGCCAAACTCATTGATAACCAGGGAACACATTCTGTGACAATGAACAGCATATACAATGGTATTTGGGGTTAGTCACGATTTAAACACATAGTGATTCAATCTGTTTTACATTTAAGCTTTTCCCTCATACGACAATTCTGCAACAGACGACTTTGAACATATTTTGTCAAACAATTGAAAATCTCTATAATTGAATGGATGACTAAAAGTGCATAACATTGTGACAAAGGGAGAAATTGCTCGTTTTTGGCAATTTATTCTTTATCGTTTGTGACTATGTTTTCAAAGAGACGTCAGAAATTGTCTATATGAGGGAAAAGGTTAACACACTGAAATTGTTTTGGCAATGTAAACTAAAAAAAGAAATGAAAAAGAGAAAAACGTATTCGAATTTAAGTTCAGAGAAATCTATTTTATACCAAATACTTTGCGATAATGTGTGTTGCATCAGTCGAAGTTTAAGATGCATAAGTTTAAGTCGTTTGATTTTTTTGCTTTTCCACAGGTTTCTAAAAAGAGTTATCGAGTATCATGCTACGCGCATGCACATTGTATTATGATTTGCGATGCAGATATTTCGATAAACCTGGTATACACAAATGTTACTATCTAATGTCATCGCAATTGGCTGAAATTAGTCTAGTGGATTAGGAGGTACATGTTGTTTAAAGCGGACGATGAAAAGAGAGGGTGATCAGAATAGATCACATTGAGCCTTCGGCTAAGTTGATCTACATAAGTAGCATACTTTCAGAGATTTTGACAAATGCCCCGAGGTGTTCGACGTTTCAATGCTATATCCAAAGTTGTTATAGACATATGAGCCAAACATTGTGGTCTCTGCGTAAAGTATCGACCCGGTCTAAACATGCCTTGCAGGCTAACTCGGACAGACACGTTTCGCCTCATGTAGATTTTCTGTTTCAGGAATCATTTCTCTATACCTCTATCTTTCGGGGACGGATGTGTCGGCCCGGATCAGTCTGCGCGGACAGCGCAGGCTGATCTATTAGATACATTACGCAGATGCCATAATGTTGGTGTTCTCACTGGACGGCTCATATGGGACCGTCTCAATGGGAGCGAGAGATTCGATCCCATATCGGTTCATAACAAACACTTGTGGTAATGGCCTATAACCCAGCCGCGCAGTGTCATGGTGAAAGCACTGCGGATTCGAAGTCAGGATATATAATACAGGCAATATTGCCAATTGACCTGGGAAATGCCGTGATATAACTTAACTATTGTTGTAAGCGGCGCGAAACACTATTAAAACTAACACACACACAGACACACAGACAGACATACTGGCTCTAAACTACGAGCTGTATGATTTTGTTGAACTGAAAGTTACGGATTATAGACATTGGTCAGCGTACAACAACACTTGCCATTAAATGTTACTCTTTTAGTGCCAATGGCAATATTGAGGTGTGTGCGAACTGATGCAGGTGAGTCAGCTCGTAACGAACTGTCTCACCTATAATTAGCACATTTGCCTTTTAGTTATCAAAATATTTCAAAAATAGGATTGCATGAAAATGGATTCGCCCGGTAACGAACATGGACGAGTCTACTTTAGAAAAATCGGTTGTTGAATAGTAATGACAAGTGTAAAGATCCAACGGATTAACGTGGATGTGCCTGACGGACATCCCTCAAAGTAACTTGCATTATCTACGTACGATATATGGGCCGTTTGACGAGAAAACCAACATTATAGACTCTGCGTAATGTATCGACCCAGATCAGCCTGCGCAGTCCGCGCATGCTAATCCTGGCCGACACATTCCGTCTAAGGGGGATAGAGGTATAGACGATTGTTTCCTGAGACAGAAAATTCACAGGAGGCGAAAAGTGTTTGTCCGGGGTAGCCTGCGCGGCATGCTGAGACTGATCCGTGTCGATACTTTACGCATAATTCACAATGTTGGTTTTCTCGTGGAACGGCTCATATGTTTTTTAGTCCGTTTTGGTCACGTGAATAAAAGAAGGGCGATTTTCACAGCAAGTCAATTCGATTACCACAATTCGAGGAAAGCGTCGTGGTATTTCACTGAGTTACAAGGGAAGGGTTAATATTTAAGCCATCGATGCGGAAAACGCGGCCAATTTTTATCACATTTCCACATGGCCTGAATATTTATTACGATATAATACGCATGTAATGCACAATGCACAAACAGTTGTAACGACGTAACGAACATAATTGGCGCGAGTCTGGCGATTAGATTTCTCATTGCATCTGAGTTTAGTGAAGACTCGGATAAGTCTGTACATCCTTACAGCCTGACCAAGGCATTCACTCTCCGCCAACATACGGTACAACTCTACATCTATTGTCTGACAATACAATAAAGCTACAAGTCTAGTCATATTAGTGTAACTTCTATAAAGATTTTAGTGAGACGGAATTGGAGACTTTACAATACCCATAATGCCCGACGCGGCTCTATCTCATCATCCGGAATGGTGTTTTCACCTACCGCATTCTCTGCATGTTTTTGCGTGATACACAGTCATTCATCTTCCTTGCACATTTGAATATTATTTTACAAAAGGACGGAAAAAAAGAAATTTGAACGGATCGATTGTGTATGGATTAACGATGATTTTACTTTAGTTTTAATATTTTCAACCTAGGCATACATGTGTCGACTTTCACATACCAGTATTGGTCACAAGTGGTATGTGTTAACGCTTTCCCTCATACGACACGTTTAGTGCAATTTCTTCTTTTGTCACTTTGTTTTCAAAAGGTCGTCCGCTGCAAATGCGTCAGAAAGCGTCTATATGAGGGAAAGGGTTAATCAACCGAGAATGAATGACAATGTCAATATGCGAACTCTAAATCAAAAATACAAAATCAATTTACATGAGAATAATACAAAATAAATGTTCATGGCGAAATATACATGTGCATAAAATAAATTAAATCAGTTCAATGGAATTACAATCATTTTTTCAAGAAGAACATAGCACGATGTACACTAGCATATTTGCGTAAACACTCATACATTTTAGCTTCAACTTATATATTATGGTAAAATACCAAGGCTACCATGGCTCAGCTGCATTGGTTGATAAATTGAGCCGTCCCGCGAGAAAACCAAGATTATGGCATCTGCGTAATATATCGACCTGATCAGCCTGTGCTGTCCACGCAGACTGATCTGGTCCGACACATTCCGTATTCGAGGGAAAGAGGCATAGAGAAATGATTCCTGAAACAGAAATCCGTAAGAGGCGAAAAGTGTTTGTCCGGGTTAGCGTGCGCGGCATGTTTAGACTGATCCGGTTCGATACTTTACGCAACAACCACAGTGTTGGTTTTCTCGCGAGACGGCTTAATTGGAGTATATCGCAGCATGCAACGGTATAACAGTTACATCACGGCGTATAGTTCACCCATAACGAAGTGTGTTTCCTGGCTATCCCGTACCTGTCCGGCTCACAACATATGCGTATGCCAAGGTAACTGACAAACCTTCCATTATACAGATAATTAAATTCAAAATAAGTGGAAAACCTTCTATATACAGATAATTAAAACCATCAGAAATAACAAATAATAGGGTTCAAACTCATGACCGATGGCTGGTTTAGCTAACGGCGAGGCTAATTTGTAACTGACATGAATTGCAGAAAAGTTGGGAATAGTATTATCAGTCTTTCAGCGGAAGAGAGGAAGAGAGAGAAAGAGAAAGAGAAAGGGAAAGAGAGAGAGAGAGAGAGAGAGAGAGAGAGAGACAGAGAGAGAGAGAGAGAGAGAGAGAGAGATAGAGAGAGAGAGAGAGAGAGAGAGAGAGAGAGAGACGAGGAGCAAGACATAGACAGAGGGATATAGACGGGGATAGTGATATAGTCGGAGCGAGAAAGAAAAAATAAATAGATAGAGAGAGATATGCAGAGCGAGTGAGCCAGACAAGGAGACGAACCCAAAAATCAATAGAGAGCCAAATCGAGAGGAGAGAGAACGAATAAGAGAATGGGAGATTATTGTGAGACCGTGATAGAAGAAGAAGAGAGAGAGAGGGGACAATATAAGGAGAGGTAGAGAGAGAGAGAGAGAGCGCGAGCGTGAGAAAAAGATATCGATACAAATTCGGGTAGAGTGGGACAGAACGTGAGAAAGACAGTGAGAAAGAGAGAGTCAAAGAGACAGAGAGACACGAAAACTAAAGAAAGACAGACAGACATATAAAGTGAGAGAGTCATAGAAATAGAGAGACAGCGACAAAAAGAACGATAGAGAGCAAAAGAGACAGAAAAAGAGATAAGGATATATATAATAAGAGCTAGGCCAAGTTCGATCGTCACTTTTAGTTGACTTTGTTCGGCGAAGTTATGGCCCCTTAACTAAAAAATAATATTTTTGCTGTTTTCGTGCAAGAACTGCTACAAATGTGAACCGTTTTTTTTCAAACTTGGTAATAAAGTTAAATGCCCTAAGAGCTAGGTCAAGTTCGATCGTCACTTTCTATGCAATAACTGCCACACAGATGAACTCAATGCCTTAAGGGATTGACCAAGTTATGTCGTTTCATTGGCGGACATTCTAAGGTGAAGTTATGGTCCCTTGATTAACAAAACATGTCGATTGCTGCTGTTTCCGTGCAATAGCTTCGCTTCAATATTGGTAACAAGGTTAAAATGCCTTAAGAGTTTGGCCAAGTTTAATCGTCACTTTGGGCAAACTTTATACAATATTTCTGCAAGCGGGGATATAGATTTTATGACTTTGCTTGCTTTCTATTTGTTTCCCTTATTCTCTCTCTGGCTCTCAATGTATTTCTTTCTCTCTCAACCTCCCCCTCTCACTCATTGGACCCATCCATCTCAATCACCTCTCTTTCTTTCTCTCTCTCTCTTTAAATATTTCTCTCTCTTGTTGTCTCGATCTCTCCCCTTCTTTATCTCACACTATCTCCTTATATATGTTTGCCTGTGCGTCTCTCACTGTTTCACTCTGTATCTTTCTCTATCTCTCTCTCACTTGTGTTTGTCTCAATATGCATTTCTCTATGTCTTCGTGTATGTGTATGTCTTTCTATCTTTAACCTCTCTGTCCATCCCTCTGACAGACAGACATTCAGACATACAGTTAGTCAGACAGACATATATATATATATATACAGAAATACAGACAAGCAGACATATAGATAGGGAGGGAGAGAGAGGTGGATAGTGATAATGTCGATCGAGAGAGAAATGTAAAGAGAGAGTGAGACAAACAAGGAAACGGAGACAGAACTAACGATAATGCCAAATCGAGACAGACAGACAGACAGACAGACAGACAGACAGACATTTACATTATGGGTTTTAACAATATTTAATAGGTTTCTTGCAATTTTAAGTTGAACATTTCAGTTAAATTGACATTTGGAAATGGTATTACAAAACGGATTGAGTCTGAAAATGCGGTATTACCAAATATGTTCTTGTTTTTCAAGTACATTTCACGCGCGATTTCATTATCATCCTTCTGAGATAAGTATTATTTAACATTTGTGTATTGATTCCTTGTGAATTGTAGCTGAAATAAACCTAGTTTTAAATAACGATATTCAGTTTTATTACTAAACGGGTTGAGTCCCGAAAAGTGGTTTTATAAAACGGGGTCTTGATATGTATGTATCAAACGCGATTTCATCAAAACCCAGATGTTGTTTAAAGTAGTTGTTTTATCCTTCATGTAAACCCCAAGCATGCTAAATTGTTTTGAATAACAGTTGTTCTCTTATTTGCGGATCATATATTTTGTTTTATTGTTCATTTTGTTTGTTTGAGATATTCTGAAGCTTAAAACCACCCCCAAAAAACATGACACATTGTACACATGTACAATCTGATATTGGTCTATACTGTTTTCATGATGTATTCTAAGAATTATATACAGCATGGTAAGAGTAAAAACGCAATTTTCTTCCCTTTCCATTATGTCACGTATATTGAAAAACTGATATTGTTTTGGTTTACTGCCGCATATTTGTTGTTCTTTTTAAATAAGGAAGAGGTACATACTGTAACTTAATTTAAAAAGTGTATGTATACATATTACATTTTAAGTTCATAGTTTATATATTTAAGGAATGGTGTGGGTTTTTTCGTTTTCATGGAGGTATGAAAACAAACACCTGATTACACACTATCAAACGGCTCCATTCCTTATATTTTAGCATTAATATGGCTATTACAGTTAGTAATAAAACATATGTCAAACATTAGTATTTTTATAGGTGTCGAATTTGACACCAAAGTAATAACGTTATGACGTCACTTTCTTAGTATTCAGTCGCTTTTTCCAAGAATCCAAGGTTAATTTTGTTATGAGGTTATGAACAAAATATTTCAGCCAATCACAGACAAGCAAAAGTGAATACAAAAAACCGCTAGAATATTGACAAATGAGCCTCCTGTGTGTATAAACTAGTATCACAAGTTTCCAATTCAGAGGTTCAGATTAGAGGGTCACCTTAACCCGTTCCCTCATATAGATGCTTTCTGGCGCCTCTCCAGCATGCAGATTTTTGAAAACATAGTGACAAAAGAAGAAATTGCTCAAAACGACATTCTGACCATTCCCTTATTCAACAACCCTGTTCTAGTTTGACAAAGCTTAGAGGGTAATAAGTCACCTTAACCCTTTCCCTCATAAAGACCCTTTCTGATGCTCTGCCGCAGACGGATTTTTGAAAACATAGTGACAAAAGTAGAAATTGTTCAAAACAAGCAATTTCTCATTTTTGCCACAGTGTTTTCCACTTTTAGTCATAGCTTATCCATTCAATTATAGAGATTTTCTATTTTTTTACAAAGTATGTTCAAAAGTCGTCTGCTGCAGAATTGTCGTATGAGGGAAAGCGTTAATTTTTTCCAACATGCAGAGACATGTTGTTGTCACTGCAAGAGAGGACAATTGAAAACCATCTAGCAAATGTGGCAATTGTTCATCATGAGCAATTTCTCCCTTTGCGACAATGTTTTCAACTCTTTTCAATAATTATACTTTCATATATAGAAATTTCCAATATTTGTGTTGAGAAATTTTCAATTTTATTATTCAAAAATCATTTTTTTGTGAGAAAGGTTTAATTCCCTTGCAGTTGTATATTTCTGATCCTAGCATGTCCAGGGTCAGACTTTCTTCTGGTACTAGATGTTAAATTCTCCTTTTATGTAAGGGTTACCACCGAGCATGAGTGGTGTTTATAGCTGTGTAGGCTTGAATAATTACGTTGATAGAAAGAAATGTGTTACTAATTAAGCTAGAAAACACATTTATTCAATTGAAAGTGAAAAGGATGCTACTACTTGGATTGAAGGGGTTTTATTAACCTTTTTCAAGAAGAAATTTGACGCACCTTCAAAAAAGACTTTTGTCAGTGTTTTGAAATGAAATAAATAATTTTATTACATTTCTATCCATCAAAATGATTAAAGATAAGGATATCTCGGTGAAAGAAAATTCATAATCATTGATTTATTGTTAATACCCACCAGTGTATTAAATTTTATAATCTACTGCACTCCCATTCACTCGACGGCTCGTGAATTATAATCTTATCTTTG
>JAUELF010025207.1:0-28781 GCA_031471495.1 Clinocardium nuttallii
GAACTGGCCGCCGTGATATGACTGAGAAATTGTTAAAAACGGCGTTAAACCCCAACCAATCAATCAATCAATCAAATCATTATTACCTTTTTCGTTACGTAGGATATAAAGTAACTTTAAATGCTTTAATTATGACCTTATGATAGAGAGAGGTAGACACCTATCGATTGCAAGAAATGACCGAATTTACCCTATATGTCTTTATAAAAATATGTACATTATTGAAGATGAGCTTTACTTCTTTTACGAATGTTCTACTTGTGATGATTTAAGAGATATTTATTTTAACGTATCCTGGACAAACAACAGGATTCTAGACAAATTGTATGCAATATTAAATACAATTATCCAGTCTGAAATATACTATACTGTAAATTTCATCCAGAGCGCATTCGAACTAAGAAGTGAATATCTTTCAATATCCTAATTCTTTCTCAGCTTCAAATGTCAGTGTTATATTGTTTTTCATCACTATTTCTTGTAAACACTTATCAATTGTGTTGTTTAATGGGCCGGTGGCCTAGATTGCGAAATAAATATCTTGTATCTTGTTGTACGTTCTTTGTACGGATTTTCTTAAGCGTTTGAGAACCATTTTGGATTTAAGTCAAATTGCCTATCCCATATGTTAGGGCATCCATTTGTTAATATTTGTTTTTTTTATATAGTTTGAACCATTATAATTTAATCTTAATTTTGTTATGTAAGTTGAATAGTATTATATATAATACTGGATAGGATAGTTAATTTGTTCTTATCAAAAGCCAGTTGAATTCAGTAATTACTGATTCTGCACGTTCCCTTTATGTAAGGTGCTCTCTGCCAAGTTCGCTATAAAGTATGCGTGTAGAAGTTGATTTTTTCAAACATAATAGTAGTGGAATAAACAGATATGTACCAAACTACAATTCAAATGTATGGATTACTATGTTTCAGTGTTATATTATATACATGTGTTTGCTTAATAAAATTATACAAATCAAATAGTTATCATTATATAAGGGGTTTTGGACCTCATACGACTTCAACTATACTGAAATAGACACACGGTAGTTAACCCCGGACGGGTTCATACCGAAATACAGGTGAAAACTCCACCATATGACACATAAATATAACTATAAACTGTTTTATTCGAAATAATATGTTAAACATGTTATTATAGCCAAACTATCTGGGCCAGGGTTACGGATTACACACCATGCTATCAGATTTAGTTTATGTTTAAAAGTATACATATGCACATTTAAAGCACACAGCACGATCCTTTTGATACCGGTTATTTCGTCTTGAGAAAAAAAAGTTATAGATTTCTAAAGATGTATTCGCTCGATAGATGTGCCATTTTAAGAAACTATATCGTTATTTGTTCAGTGCCTTCTCTCCCGGTACATTGCATATTTCTAGTAACTATCAATATCAATGATATGGGGATTTTCGTGGAAATGACAAAAAACTGTTTTCTCTCCGTCAAAGGGGTAAAGTCCATCACCGTTTAAAAGTATGCTCAGTGTTGGACACATGCAGTGGGTTTCAATTGGAACTTCAAGTCGGAGCATTGCGTTCGTTTCCTTCAGAGTGTTTTCTATGTATTCACGAATGATTTTTCTACATTCTTTCACATCGTCATCTCCATTCGTGTTAGCTTCGTCGTTAAGGACCCAACTGTAGACGACCCCATGAGAGTAATAGACAGCAAATCTACGGCCGGTGTCGGGCAGGTAGAACTCGCATCCGTTTCTCTGTAAACTACCGCTGATCATTTGGTAACGCTTAAGGCACCGGTTCAAAAAGATGTGAAACAATCCGATCGGAAGGACCCGTTCAGGAAATGTGAAGCCAAATTTCGGAGTGTCGATGTGGCGAGGTTCCTGACTTGGTAAATTGTACAGAAAGAGATAGGCCTGTAAGAGAACCGAACGAAAATGAGCTACGTCCGACAAGAAGAGATCGTGTCACATCTCCGTATCGTAAAAGCATGTTGAGGCAGTAACACAAGTAAGGATACAATGTCAAGTTTCCGTATCGTTGTAAATATTTTTCTATAATTAATTGACAGTGAAGGCTCACATTGTGCAGAAAACTACATAAGGAGGATTACATTGGTATTTTCCAATCTATATGTCTTGTACGATTCAACCATTCAACGCTGAGACGAGTCTTTTGAGTACCCACACCATACGGTTTGACTAAAGAAGGATTTAGGAATTTGAAGTACTCACCTTATCTAAAGCTCACATGAATCTTCATTGTTCGTATATACAATAACAACCCAAATTGCAAGACGCCATTTCACTATATACGTATAGTTACCCATTTATATTTCTTGAACACAATGCGTCCTATCGATTTTGAACTTATAACATTATTTTGTGTCTACATATGGGTGCCAACGTTTTTGAAACCAATGACTGAAAGAAAGCAATTAAGGCATATGTGCATACATTTAGCGATGATCATTTAATAAAGACTCACTTCTTCTGTTGACCCTCTTTCGGGCATATCTACGAAAGACATTGGAATCAGCAAACCCAATTTCTGGAACAATGATATCCAAAAGAATCCGTCCTGTTGATCAGAATATTCCCGCCTTTGGTTATCTGTGACATGTAACGAACAAAGAAGCTATACATTAATTTTAGTTCTATTTAATTTTTCAGTTTATCTTGGTGTTTATTCTACTCTCCTTGATGAAATATTAAAACGTTCATTCTTATGTTGTTACTTTTTGATGTTCGACTGTACAGATTGCAAAGAAATGGAAGTCCGTTCAATAGCAGCAACGTCGAACACATAATCATATTGTACATGATGTGTCTTTGCCATTTGTTTAAAAAGAAAATCCTTTGAGGTACACTTATTGACAATAGCTTCATCAAACTGATAAAAAATGTTTCGAATTCTCATTATTTCACGAGCGGATTGGGCTGCCAAATATTTAAAAGACGTTCTTGCATACACAAGAATTATCGGAAACGCATTTAAAGCTACAAAACAAAAACAGTAAGGCCTTCTAGCTGATATTTATAATAGCAGACAATGAGTTGTACTTTGATATCCGTTTTGATTTGGTGTTTACAATTAGTCTGAATCTCTCATGGTTGCTTATTAATGTTTACAATCATGCCTATGAACGGTTATTTAATGCATGATTGATTTTCGAATTCCTCAGTGTGTTGTCTTTTATATATACATTCTATTCCTTCAATTGTTTTTTGTTTGCATAGTGGATCGATAGTAGTGAAAACGAATTTTAGATAAAACAGGTAGAAATAAATATTCGTTCGATTTATATTCTAGGCACATGTTACATCTTTTTTACCTAGACTTGATCGTAACCCTATACATACTACATGGCTTACCTCGCCTACTAGGATCCGCATGTGTATTGCTGCCGTAATTTGACACTATGCTCTTGAACTGTTCCATGATTGTTGCTGGATTTAAAACCGCAAATTCTTTGTGGTCGTCAAGGCTATTTGATAACAAGACATAATTTTCTTTACTGTGATAAGAATATATAAGTTATGATATTAAATTTATTTTTGTAAAATGTTCTGATTTTTTGTGAAGTGTTTCAATATTAATTGAATATCGATTAATATCAAACAAATGCTTATATTTCGTTAAGTCTACATTAGTCTATATACGACATGGTTAAGGTCAAGGTTAGATAAATACTCAGTCTTAACCGGACTAATGGAACCGATATCGTGAAGCCTATGCCACAGGATAGAGCAAGGTAAGCCGGCGCAGCAGCGCCTTCTGGTCTGGATTTATACAATATGTGCTGTCCAAAAGACTTATCTTGATAGTCCTAAATTTGGCTATGAAATCTTTCAATTTAAAAAAACAAACGTCAGCATGGTTAGGGCCAAAAATGAAATCATATGTTAGGTGGTGTATATTTAATACAGCCACGGTGCTGTTATTGTAAATACACAAACAATGAGAGGGGTACTTGCTTCAGAGAAACGATATTCCCAGCGTTGTGTTGATCGCCTAGGAAATCTTCGACATCTTTTTTACTTTGAAACGGAATAACACCATCTCTCATGTCGAGCTTGAATAGACTGTCTGTTGTTTGTACCTAAAATAAATATCAATTTGTAAAACAAGTGCAATAGTGTTTCTAAATTTGATTTGTTAATCCTTCCCCACATATAACAAATTTACAGCAGACGAATTTGAAAGCACCTTGGTAAAACTACGGAAATACTTTAATGACAAAGTTGCAAGTAGTTTAAATAAATTTAAAGATAAAATCCACACAAATTCTATAGACTCATTTTAATAATAACCAACCCAATAAACCTCACTTATAGATGAACGATGTTTAAAAGCATACCAATACACATAAGTCACCTTGGATTCATTTTGTTGTAATATTTGTAGCTTTTTCTCCCAGATGTAGTAATGTACAGACTGACTTGGAGGCCAACTCTGATCTGCATTCAGAATGCTCACGATTTTCTTTCTGTAAAACAAAAAGGTTCCATTCCTATTGTTGGATATAAATACGTCGTGTATGCAATCGATACGGATTTAGTGCGATCATTGTAGTGCAAAATCAAACGAGTAAATCGTTGTATAATCATACATAAATTTCTATTATTTCATTGCCTAATTTCACAAAGTCGACTCTTCCATGTTGAAAATTGGACCACTACATGTATCGCTCAATAGGAAATTGTGTACATTTTAATGTTTAATGTCTATTTGGCAAACAATGCAGATTTCAGGAGAGACAGTTCGTAACGAGCTGTCTCACCTGAATCTGCTGCATTTTTTGTTAGTGAAATGGGTATTCTGATTTCCATATTTTTATGTTTATTACGTGTATGTTTAATCATAGTGTTGAGCTATATGCTATATCATACACATACATGTGTGTGTCAATATTAGATAATATAACATATTGTGTTATGATATTCAATGAAATTGATGTTCACAATCATTTCTTAAATGTCAATGTACTACACAATAAAATACATACACGAAGGAACATGCGTTTCTCTAAAATGTTAACAATAAATGACTTTGCTTGTTTGGGAAACATCTCAGGACGACAACAGCAAACAAATCGATATATGTATGTGTTGTTTGACTTAGCATCTAAGTATCGCCAGTAGTAAACAATCAAGCCATGAAATCATGCGTCCTTTCATATATATACCTACATAATGTTGGTCACGCAAAAAGAAATTATTATTCCTGAAACATAATACCGACACATGTAGTAATCAGTATCTCTTACTACCTATGATCGTTATAAACCATTTCACACATATAAACGCTACATGTATTTGACGCATCTGCAGCAGACTACTTATAAAAACAGTTTGGCAAAAAAGGTAAATTGCTCATGATGAGCCATTTCTCCATTTGCCACAATGTTTTCAACCTTTTGAATTATTAAACTCTCGTTTATGCAGATTATTTTAGATATATTTTAGCCAATAAGTTTCAAATTCGTCTGCTGCAGATTTGTTGTATTTGGGAAATGGTTCAACGAAATGAATGATGTTGACATTTCCACATCTACATTTGAAACCTCATTCTTCGAACGCGTGTGTGTTGGCATCGATGTGAAGTGATTGTATTTTATATTCCGATGGATAAAATGGTAGCATTTAACTGCTACCACTTAACAGATAATTTTCGTACAAACTTTCGCGAAAGCAATGGAGGAGTTCACGTTAATTATAAAATGATGTGATTATATGGAGTTTATCATGAAATCAAAATAAATAATATAACACGATTCATTATGTTCAGGAAAGTTATCATGTACATGACCATAGGATAGGGACACAGAAAAATGAACCATTATACACGTAAGACTATGTTTGATTGGAAATAAATTAAAATACATAATCAATTAACGATACCGGAGATTAGACATGTCATTTTCCGTTATATCTTTTGAGATGGTGATCTTTGAGTCCAGGACTCTCTCTAGGGTTGGGTAAAGTAGACACTTATTCTTCAGTTTAGCGAAATATTCCTCTTTATATCTCTGCCGAGCAGTGGTCTGAAACATATGAATAAGTATATGCTAATGTATAGCACGTACACAAACTAACCATTTTGAAGCATCAACATCAGTAAAATGAAATAAAGAATTCTTCTATTCTTTCACCATTTTTGGTTGGATGTATTGGCATTTTACGCATTTCAGTAACATCACGTCGACAGAACAGGTATTAATGATACATTGGTAACCAACCAGATAATATGCTACGCAATGTGCCTTGCAAATGGCACTGCAGTTTTCTCTGTTATATATGATACCAACTGACATGAAAATGTCATTTTGAATTTGCATTTTATATTGTCAGATATTCTTCGATTGTCTTGTTATAGAAACATCTTTTAAAACAATTGGTACAAAAGCCTCTTTGAATCAATCTTCCATAAAATTGGTTATTAGCCAATTGCGTTAACTATCAATTGTGATGTGTTTTTATCTAGCTTTTAGTGTGAAATACGTTCAGTTCTAACATTTAAAGCTTCATTTATCCTATTCAATGAATTAATTTTGGTTTTGAAACCTTTTCCAGTTACTGACCCGTGTTGACGTCTCTGCTGCAGATACTTTCGAAAACACTTTGCAAAAGAGGATGTTGACCATCATAATGTTTCAACTTTATCCTTTAATTTCTTGAGATGTCGATTATTTTGTAAATGTTTTCAAAGTTGTTTGATGCAGTTGCGTTGTATGTGGTAAAATGTTAAGGATAGGGCCAGTCGAACTTACCGTGTCAAAGTGATCATCAAACAGACCCACAAGTATGATAGATGGACAATCTTTGCCAAAAAGCTGACATTCAATGTTGGTCATCCATCTGTCCAAAAACTCTGAAAAATGTTTTCATGTTGATTCATTTAATGCATTATTTGTTTAATTCCGCACATAGTAATTTTAATTTACAGAATTAATTGAACATTGACAGGTTGAGTACTAGAATACAACAACACAACATACCTCTTTAAGCATACGCATTTTGATATTCTCATAAAGCATTGTTATGTCATATGAACCCGTCAATATGAAATGCTACTTAACAAGACTGTGCGGATTTGCGCTGCTCACAGAATCTGCATCGGTGGTGTAGTGGTAGATCGTCCGCTTCAGGAGAGGGAGGTCGCGTGTTCGATCCCCGACCGGCTTGTAAAAAACAGATCGTAGTAATGGCTGCCCTCCTTGGTACACAATGTTACGACTGACTGCCTGGTGTCAGGATAAATGGACCAGTATAATTTGTAACTTTCCAATGAAACGATATAACTGAAAACATGTTGAACGCGGCGTAAAACACCAAACAATCAACCATTCAATCAAAAACCTTTATAGTCAAAGCAATAAAATCTCTGCAATCTCAACAACCAATTGCACTATATTCTAAAGAACTGGCATAATGTTTCATGCCAGTATCAAAAAGTAAAAGTAGTTTCAAAAGTGCTTTGAACTGGCATGATTGAACATTATAACAGCACTGTAAAATGTATTATATGAAATTATCGTTACAAAGTTTCTTAAACTATTTCACATAATAGTATTCATAAATAAGTGTGAATTGTTGTAACACATGTGTACCTGCAACCTCCGTGAAATGTCCATGGTCACCCTCCAATCGAGTCGAAATGTCAATGACGAGTAAGTACACTGCATTCCGTGCCATCAAAACATGAAGCATTGCTCTCGTTAATTCGTCGTCCTCTAATTGTACAACACGAACACCAGAGACATTGTCGCCAGAAGGTTCTTTCACCTTCTCAAGTAACCGCTAGAAAGTAATAACATTCAGGGAAAAATCAAAATTATAATTTCAATGTGAGATACAATTCCCATGTGATGTTATCAGTTGCCCGGATGATATGAAATGACGTGATATATTTACACATTCGCCTGATAAACATAGCTATCGTCAGTAACGAGAAGCGGCATTAATGTTCATCGAGCGTATATATGTCATATATATTTAATAACCGTTTAACGTTATATGCTATTATTATTTTAACTCGTGATTTTACCTGTTTACAACAAGTACGTGCTTGCACACTCGTTTGTGACACGCGGGATAGAATTCCCGTATTAAAAGTTCAATTATTTGGTTGAAACGATTAACGACACACAAAATCTGGTACCGTTAGATATTTTTTGACGATTCTTAAATATGTTTATACAAACATGCTTTTGAGTATGAAATATGACACAAACCTCAACAAAATATGGATGGTCTGCCGCTTCAGCGCCAGATGGCACTGCGTCCTTCAAATACCCTTCGCATGCACCTTGTTCTGGAAAATGGACAATACTTGAGCCGTTCCGCGAGAAAATCAACATTAAATTTCGACCTGGATCAGCCTAAGCATGCCACAAAGGCTTACCCGAATCGACACCTTTCGCCTCATGTGGATTTTCTGTTTCAAGAATCATTACTCTATACCTATTTCCCCCTGAGACGGAATGTGTTGGCCCGGATCAGTCAGCGAGGACTGCGCAGGCTGTTCTGGGTTGATACATTACGCAGAGGCCATTATGTTGGTTTTCTCGCGGAACGGTTCAGTCTTGATGAACTTTGATGAAAGTAGAACTTTCGTTATTATATCACTCGTAGAAATGAGTTGTAAGGCAGTTTTACTATATGTTCCCGGGAACAACTCATTGCATCAATGAATCAATTGGTTGAACGCTTTCCTTAAACATTGTGACAAAACAAAAAAATACTCAAGATGAACAATTTCTCCTTTTGTCATTATGTTTCCAACTTTGATAACTAGTTACATATTTTGCATATGCATTTTCACATTCGTATGATGTTGATGTGCTGTATGTGGGGAGATTAAGTGCTATATATAAGTGAATGCGATACGTCCTGAACAACTCTTATTACGATGATGACATTATTCCTGCAACCATTGAAATAAGCATCAACACTATGTTTTCTCAAAACATTCGTAGTTTCGAATAGATAATTAAATCTGAGATTATGTAAACGTGCAATACCTTCAATATCAAATGATGTCCAAGTCGATTCTCCGAGACATATTCTATGGTACATGCTTCGATGTTCCTCACATTCTTTATCAAACAATTTTGCAACTAATAGATTCGTCTCAACGCCGTTCTGACCGATTACATATAGTCGAATGTTTCGGTTCGGTAACATTTGTTTAATGCTGTCCTGTTTGCTTTCAAACAGAAGATGTTGTATGTAAGATTCTACAATTAAGCGAAATAATAATGTGTAATAGCTCATCATACTGCAAACAATATACATTCATATTATCCACACAGTTTCCATTTTCCCACATATAACACATCTGCAACGGACGGTTTTGAAAACACCGTGGAATATTGAAGGAAAATCTCTAAATATCATTTATCTATTTTAGTTAAAAACGTTGTGACACATGGAGAATATGCTCATTATAAGCAAATTCTCAAAAGTCGCTTGTTGCAGATGCGTCAAGCTGATTATGCAATAAGGCAACGGTCTTTATAAAGCTAGGGCTTTTTTCACAATGCGATGTTTGGAACCTGGTTATTTTAAATTGGACAGACAGCTGTTGAATAATACAATTTACCCATAAATAAAGTAATACATTCACTATTGATTTACCCTGTATTGAATCATAAAGCTATAAGCATGGTTCAGGTGATTCAAATTATTTTAATAGAATATTTCTTACGTGTTCCAGCACTCATGTCATGTTTGGCTTTTAAGGCATTTTTGATGATCATTGCGAATAGTTTTATTTCGTTGTACTTTGTCCATGATTGACCCTCTTCAAGAAGGTAGTCAAACTGACTGCAATCCCGTAACAGTGTATAGTTTTCGCGAGAAAGTTTCACAATATCAGCTGTAATTATGTCTGCCTCTTCACTGCAAACATCAGGACCACTGGAGTTATCTAAAATGAACGGTTTTGTGTTGGTTCATTCCAACGAGAAGAAGCGTGTTGACGCACATGCCGCAGAATTCCTAGCTACCCGCGCACAAAGTGCTCCAGGCGAGGTATCACAATGTGTCCGTCGTCCGTTCGTTTGTCATGCGTCGTCCACAATTGCCTTGTTCATGAAGATTTATCAGAACAAACATTTTCATCAAATCTAAGACAAGTCGGAAACTGGATCATGTGAGGTCCAAAACAAGGTCACTAGGTCAAATTGAAGGAACAACTTGCTAACACTCAAGCTGCCTCATTTTTGCGTCATCAGCTTGAACAATTGTCAGAATGATTCTTAAAATGATATCTTAATGAAGTTCGATTACGGGTCAGAAACTAGGTCACTAGGCCAAATTGAAGGGATATCTTGTTAACACTCTAGAGGCTGCATATTTAACTTGATGACATGTAGGCCAAGTTCGATATCGCTTATGTCTGGTCACTTTGCGAAATAAGAGGACATGTTGTAAACACTGTAGTTGCTGCTTTTTTGTTTCAGCAACTTTGAATTTGGTCAGAATGTTAGTCATATTAATATCTAGGCCAAGTTTGTATAAGGTTAAAAACAAGGTCGCTATGCCAAATTGAAGGAAAATATTGTTAACACTCCAGTAGCTGCATTTTTACATTGAGCAAGTTGTAACTTTGTCAGAATGTTTGTCTTGATGATATCTAGTCCATGTTCGAATATATGGGTCATACCAGGTAAAAAGACTAGGCCAAATAATGGAAAATCTTGTTAAAACTCCGGAGGTTGAATGTTGAACTTAAGCATTTTGAAACTTAGTCAGAATAATTGTCTTGCATTATTACATTATGTTTTGCATTAAAAATCACATTGCATAATTTAGGTGGGCGATCTAGGGCCATCATGACCATCTCGTTTTGAAAACAGTGTGGCGAAAGGATAATTTACTAAAAATGACCCTTTGCCATAATGATTTTCAATGTGTTGTCAGAGTTGCCTGATGCAGCTGTGTTGTGATTGTTCTGAGTTTAGCGCCGCTTTCAGTTATATCACGGCGTTTCCCTGATAAGTTACCATTATTAATGTATTGATGCTTACACCTCATACCTGAGTGCAAAGAAGGGCAGACATTTATTCCATTTGTAAATTCTTCGTAATGCCCGGCCGGGGATCAAATCCGCGGAATCCGCACCCTAAGGGAGCGCTAAACCACTTCACCACCGAGACGGTCTTGTTGTATTTGGAAAATGTCTAAGTTAGGCATGCACAGTACACGTACAATACAATACAATACAATAAATTTTATTGTGTACATTAAGACCACCGGTCTATCGTATGATATTTACATACATGCATGAATAATTATACATAGTTGTCATATTATACAATGCTGTTGGAAGTAATATTAAGTTTTGAAATGTGTTATATTATATAGTTGCGTTTTGTTCACAATTAACTGAATCGTTACTGTTATTTGCTATTTTCAGGCTCTTTCTGTTTTATGACTGCTGCAATGAAGACTCATTAATGAATGAAAGCTATCATAATTATTTCTTCCAATATACTAATAATACAAAAACAATACATGGTATTCGTCTTCAATGCAGTTAATTATAAAATGATGCAGACAATAAATACAAATTCTATTTTCTCTGTCTATTCCAATATGCCGACCAGTTTCAATACAAAATGTGTGGCTAAAAACATCTGAACCGTGCAAGTTGTTTACTAAGATAGAATGATAGATTTATAGATAGATATTTTTCAGGATTTAGCATGCTTTCGAAATGCTTGTAAGTTAAGCATCGTGGACTATCATTTATAGACTCTAACCAATTGTGTTGCATGCAGTCCCTCAGTAATTGTTCGAATGTGGCTAAACATATGTCTAGTGTATTTCTTTCACTATCATCTAGTATCTTCAACATGTTATAACAATTCCCAGGAAGTCGATGGTCATGCATATGGAGTAGTTTTATCCAAAACATAACATATTTAATATAATAATCAACACAAAGGGGGAATCTGCCACACTCTCCTAAAACAATACATCATTTGTTGACGAACATACCCCTAGAAAATCCTTACAATACTTCTGTTGTACCTTTTCAATGTTTTTCGAGAATTCAGTATCCAAAGGTTCAGCCTCATGTTAAAGAATAGGTTTCAGAATAGCATCAAACAATTTGAAATATTCATAGTGAGAACAATTTTTTCGCTTGCGATACTAATTTTGTTTTGCTCTATCCCCATGCTTTCGGTGTTGAAAATATTCCCATTTATATAGACAGATGTAACATTAACGGCTTGATCATTATATTTCCATTGTTCATAATTACGAAGCGGTCCACCATTTCTAAAGAATATTATTTCTGTTTTACTTTTATTTATATTCATACCCGTTTGATTACAAGATTCGGCAATAGAGTTAAGTTGCATCTGTAAATTAGATGCTGTATCAGCACAGTTTGCAACCTCATCTGCAAAAAGTAAACATATTATGTCTGGAATTGTGTCAGTTACAAAAATGCCCCTGTGCCCTTTATCTTTTAGAAAGGTACATAACTCATTAATATATAAACTGAAGATTACTGCTTACGTTCCGTTGCCGCGTACCTAAGTGGCAGACAAATGGTTCTGAAAGAATATCATTTACTCGTATGTAACTGCGCATATTTGAGTACATAGAAATTAACAACTTAACATATTACCTCTAATACCTTTCCTTATCAGATAGTTAAATATATCTAAACGTCTGATAGAATCAAAGGCTTTTTTTAAATCAACATATAATACATAAAACCTTCCCCCTTTTTTGCTGATATATTTTTGAACTAAACTATGAAAGGTAAACATATTATCTGTACAAGAATAACCTACTCTGAAACCTGCCGGGGCTTCGTCTATGTTATTATACATTTCAGCCCACTTACATAACCTAGAATTTTAAAATATTAGAGAATATTTAATACATATAATTAACTAAGGAAATCCCTCTATAATAAGCAGGGTCATACCTTGGCCCTGACTTGTATACAGGTACAATAAAACTGTCTCTCCATGTGTCTGGGAAAGCGCCCGATGAGAGAATACTATCAAAAAGTGAACATAAAATTGGAGCTATATCGAAACATGTATATTTGTAAAACTATGCACCAATGCCATCTATGCCTTGCGATTTACCCTGTTTTCGTTTCTTTATACTTTGATATGCCTCATCAAAGTGATTTTCAATATACTCTCTCGTTCCCTGCTGTTGTAAAAGCATTTTGTGTGCCGATGCATGACATGTTGCGTTTGTGAACAATATAAATCCAGATCAGCCTATTCATCCGCACAGTATGATCAATATATATACTGTTCCCAGATGTTTTGCATAATCTTGTTAGAAGATTCCGTCAACTTGTATAGATTCTGATAAGACTGAACAGGTGGATAAGATTATCTTAACCTTCAACTGTTCAGAAGTACCAGCAAGCATATCCTCATAGTTAAGTACAGCCTTATCTACAGTTGTACATCAATACATTAATGACATCCACGAAGATAGTTCTTCATATGCTACAGTAGTCTACTTTGCCATGGGATGTTAGGTACAAGGACAATTGTACTTATTATAACTTATTTTCAAATAGTATTCATGATTGCGACGATTCATCTCTAAATAAACCTATCTTGCCAGACGAAATATCGCAAAGCTTGAAACGTTTAAAGTCAAACCGCTCTGCACGCCCTGGTGGAGTTTGTATTTTCCTTTTTTATTCCTTTTTATTAAACGATATTATTGAGTATTTAAGACAAGAATGCAAAACGGGTATTTTCGTATCTAATGACATTGAGGATATTACGCTTACAGCAGCAGTTAAATACTATCCAAAGATATTGTCAAACAGTAGTAATAAAACTAAGTTTAGACATAACTAAAATAATGATTTTCCGAAATGTTGATATTATAAAGCAGAACGAGATATGGTTTTATAACGGAAAAGAAATTAAAACTGTCTCCTGTTATTAATACTTAGGTTCACACTTTACATCACGTTTATGTTGGACAAACATTGACACAAAAATTGACAGAAATGTAAAATACAACATACCCAAAGCAATGTTATTATTATGCTCAGACAACTCGATGAAAACGGCAGAAATACTTGAACATTCTTAATGTGATGGTATGCATGTGGACTTATTTCGTAAATGTAAAGTTGTAAAATGGGCCAGAGGCCTGAAGTACTGAATACACATATTGAAGTGTATTGTAAGAAGAAATTGAACATATAGATTTGCAAAGAGACTTACTGGAATTGATTATAATATTTCACCAATGTTACCTTTTCTGAGCTGTTTCTCTATCAAAGCCTTTGCAAACACTTTAGATTCATTTTCCCATTTCTTTTCTTGTTGGTGTAGTTTTCGTGTTACTTCTGCAACTTCATTTGTTTTTTTCTCTAGCTTGTCGTACACGCTTATGAAATCTTCTCGATGTTTGTCGATATTTTCAACGACCTCCTTCTTCTCTTAATTGTTTATAATAATAATAATAATCATCATAAAAATTTTTTAATAATAATAATAATAATTAAAAATAATAATAATAATAATAATAATTAAAAATAATAATAACAAAAATAAGGATAATAATAATGATAATACAAATAAATATAACAATAATAATAATAATATAAACACGGAATATTATGTTGCGAGAGCGAAAAATAGGTTCATATTGCTCGACAAGCAGCTTAAAAAAATCGATATGGATTTTCCCACGCTACAAGTACCAATATTTCTTTTATTATATACCTACAACATATGAAGAGCGAATAAAGTAATACATTGTGTAATACTGACATGAAATGGTCGAATGGCGGATGAATATTTACTTCAGTACATAGGCCACGTCCCTAGAACTATACGTTGAATAACATCAAACAAATAAATCCATTTTTTGTGGGAGAAAATAACAACATAATCTTTATGTTCTGGTTTTTATTAAATTTGACGCTAGGTTTTCGATAAATACATTATAATGTATTTTCCTAAATAGTACTGGTTGTCTGCATGTTTTACTACATAGCGCAGATTCAAAACGGGAGCATCGCTGAAAATAGTCCGCGCATTGTCTGACGTCACAATCTTGTATTTTCACCAGGTGGGATACGGAATCTTAATCCGTCGTGTCTGAACTGCTCATGACAATCTGCATGTATTTGCACCGGAAAGTGTAAAGGCAAATAATAATAACAAGACTTCGGGGCTGCGGGTGTCTCGCCTTGTCATAAAGATGAAAAATGTAGCTTCTAGAGTGTTCAGAAAGTTATTCTAACCTTGGTTAACTTAACCCATGCTGGGCAACTCAACCTTGATTATTATTGACTGTAGAGGTTGAGTTACCTAAACTGAGTTAAAAATAACCCAGGTTAGGTAACTCAACCTTGATTAACATTGACTCTAGAGGTTGAGTTACCTAACCTGGTTAAGTTTTGAGGTTAAGTTACCTTACCAAGTTAAATTTCTGCCAAATTATGACCTTGAGCTTATAACGCCTTTGGCTGAAAGAAGGCATACCGGTTCCACACGCAAAGGAACTGTGGTGCATCTGCAGAATACGACTTGTGAACGCATCGAGGCAAAAGGAGTAGTCCACGTAATGAACAACATTTTCATTCGTAACACAATGTGTTCATCTATTTCAACAATTAAACATTTCATTAAACAAATATATTTTACATATTCTCCCAAAGATGCTAACTTGCAGTGTCGTTGACACAGTTTGTTGTATGTGGGGAATGGTGGCTAGACAAGAAACGGAATGCCGTACCTTTCACGTCATACATCTGACTACCGATTGCAATTTTGTCAACTTCAGCTGTAAAATGACCCTGCAATCCAAGCACTATCAGATAGGGTATCATTTCTGCACACACTGTGGGAATCTGCAAGGTAACCACGTAACTGTTGGCGTGTAACACCCCAACAATGGACACTTTCCGCGAATCTACACCAAATATCAGGGCTACATCATTTACAAGTTGGGAGGTGTCCTTGTTCATCAAGCGCCGAGGTAGATTGATGTTAATGTGCAAACGTATCAAGGCAAAGCCCTCTTCTGAAATATTAAGAGTTAATAACGTCTACGAAACAATATGAACTGTTGATTGATTGTTTTGTGTTCAACTTTTTTTCAGTTATATCATGGCGCTTCTCTGGTAAGTTACAAGTACTCCATTTCCATTTATCCTGACACCAGCTAGTCAGTCGGAATAATAACCCTGCAACCATTGGCTTCAATTAGGGCAGCCAATGCTACCTTTTTGTCAAGTATTTGGAATGACCCGGCCAGGGAACGAACCCACGATCTACCCCTATACCATCGAGGCGTTTGCGAGAACCATTTACTTAATGCTTCAAAGAAAGGTTTAGTTAAAATGCCAGGTATCATTCAATCACGTTTAGTCAACGACGAAAATAATAATAATACCATTCATCTTTCATAAATATACACTTATTTCTTATTCTGGTTTGGTAAGAATGTATTATAGTATAAACGTTTACATAATTCATTTAGCTTATGCCGTGTTCTTCCATGCAGTTCGAAAATGGTTATTTATAAATGCAGTTGATATGAGCGGTGCTCCAGGAAAACCAACCTTAACTTGATTAACTGTAATTATTATTAATTGGGTAACATCTTCTTGTGCATCCGAATGATATATAGGGAAACTATTTCTGAACACCTTCTATAACTGTTTTAGAAAAGTGTCTTAATGCCTTCTATAACTATTTTACAGAAGTGTCTCAATGCCTTCTATAACTGTTTTACAGAAGTTTCTAAAAGCTTTCTATAACTATTCTACAGAAGTTTCTGAAAACTTTCTATGATTGTTTCAAAGAATTTTATGAAAACATTATATGTCTGTAGTTACATATCTGACTGAGCGGATTCGCTGGCTGATCTCGCTCGATATACTCTGGTCTCAAATACCTTACATTTTTTATTACGGTTGATTGTATAATGTAATAACCTGCTGGTGTCTGTGGCGATGACTCTTCCACGTAGAATGTTTGCCGCTGTCTCGCATATGTTATGATAGAATGTAGTAACTCAGAACGCAGTCGAATATTGTTCTTGATGTTGTACACAAGTTTTTGGAGAAGAATAACATTGTCCTTGGTAATGAAATTACGTTCATGCAACAGCCTTAACAAGTCCCAAGGATCTGTTATGTCTTCTACAAGGTTATGCCCGATCTCGCCTTAGGAATAGAAAACATGATTGTTTGGTTTACCCTTTTCGTAAATTGCATATATATGTACTTAAACTTGTATACTACATGCATGTTCTGTAATTAATAGGAACTAATTTATCTTACAAAACTAATAGGACGATTTTGCCAAAATGCAATGGACTTTGCCAAATTTCAATGAACATATCTGATAAGAATAGTAGGAAAATATTGAAAAGCTATGTTTAAGCTTAATGTTTCGCTACTCAGTCCTGTATAGCTTTAAACATATATATGACACGGAATAACTGACGAGATATATACATAGGCTGTAACCTTTCATAGCGACACTTGTGCAGAGCGGAAACCTCATTAACCCTTTCACTACCGAATTTCACAAATTCGACTCTTCCATGTTGAACATTGGACCACTCCATCTTTAGTCCAACAGGAGAGACAGCTAGTTATGAGCTCTGGAAATACATTGTTTGCAAACGGCTTTAAAGGGTTAATTCACCAGTTAATGTTTTCCCACATTTTCTTAAAATGAATACAACATCTCGAAAAAAGAAACACAAATCTTGAGATGAAATGAAAAACATGACAGACAGGAAAAGGAAAATTACTCAATACAATCAATGTAAGCGTTTCCTATAAATGGTTTTCAATATTGCCTAAACTCAGATGCATCAAACTTTCACTTAACCAAGAGAAGGCAAAACATTCTAAAGAGCAATGCCGCTAGAGAACGATTGCATCATTTTGCCTGTAGCATAATTTTTCCTGAAAAGATAAAGTAATTGAATAATTCAGCGGCATAAATACCTATTAAGGATCGTTTTGTTCTTTCGAAGGCTTCGCCAGTCAAACCCTCTGATACTCTAACAAGAAGTTGATCGAACGGCAAATGGTGTGGAACCTGAATAGGAGCTATGTTAGCTTCATTACCGGCCATTCTTTATACACACATACAACATATAAAGTTGTCTGATCCTGAAAGTGTATCAGCAAGATAAAACATGATTGCAATGTTCAGCCCTATTTTTCACACAAACGTATTCGTCACATGTTGTAAGGAATACGTGCGAATTGTTCACATGTTGAGATGAATTTGTGCGAATTCTTCACAAATTATGTGATGCATACGTTTTGTTACGCTACCACCTAGATGAGCTGAAACGAATTCATCACATGCGAAACACAAGATGAAACAATTAAATAAAAGCTATTTTGGGGGGTAAACGTCACACTAGAATACAAATCAACGAAAGATGGTAATAGAATACAAACGTGTATATAATAAAATAGAATCGAACAGGATTGAATAAAAGATAACGGAATATGCTTGAATAGAACAAAATCGAATAGAATATAACATAATGTAATAACATAGAACAGAATAAAACATATCAAAATAAAAGAAGAATAAATATAATAACTGAATTAAGTATATTTATAAGATTTGGCGTTAAAACTCAAATTATATATTTGATTCATGACTGTCAATAGAATATTGCCTCTGCGTAATATATCGAACCAGATCAGCCTGCGCAGTCCGCACAGACTGATCCGTTTCAGGGGGATAGAGGTATAGAGTAACGATTCCTGAAACAGAAAATCCACAGGATGCGAAAAGAGTCTGTCCGGATTAGCCTGCGCGGCATGATTAAGCTGATCCGGTTCGATACTATACGCAGAGTGCACAATGATAGTTTTCTCGTTGGATGGCTCATATAACGATCATTTTGAACCTGGTTCACATGTATTAATTGGATTTATTGGGGAGTCATACTGGTTTTAGCAGTGTAAGTCGTCTATTTGTCCGACTGTTTCAGATCGATTGAGAGTATTAGTCATTAAACGTGTTATGTAGTCTTCTTCATAGTTTAGTATAACCCTAGCTTGAGTTCAACACCGTGTGGGTGCATATTCGACACGGCGGGGTTTTCTCGAAGTGTTGGTCCTTTATATATATATATATATACAGATGTAGTTCACTATATGCAGTTGTCTGACAAAACTACATTGTTGAGTAATGAGCTTTTCAACCGTTGACAGCTGCTTTTAAGGAATTTATGCCGTATATAATAAAGAGTTCAAATCCTGGCTGTGCATATGGTCGACAACATAAATGGTGGATCTCTGAGAACCTTATCAACGGCTTAAACTATTTTACCCACGACCCAATTATCCATAAATCAACAAGTATCACAAACTGACAATGAACACCCAGACAACCAAGTTTAGAGATCATAGCTTGAAGCATCGTCACTAGTGACCTTGATTCTTGATACCTCGGTGAATAATTTATTTTTTGTTTCGATGGAGTATTTTCCAACAGGTACCAATTAAATTTTGGGTTCAAACATAGAGTTTTTCTTTACAATAAATAATGTTTAAAATGGGCAATTTCACCCTTCGCGATGTTTTAAAAGAGTTCTGCTACAAACGCTACAAACCTTATTTGCGTAAGGTTTAATGTCTATAAATGAAGATATATTTTAAGTTAGAAAAGATAATTGTGGGGAGAAAAGAAATTACTAATAATTATGAGCAATTTCTTCTTTCATCATTGTGTTTTCAAAAGTTATATATTGCAGAAAGTCGTCTGTATGAAGTTAAGGGTTAAATTGTTCAATGACTTCAAATGAAAATATAGTTTTCTGTTAGTAATCTAGAAAATATTTGTTTTGTAGGGAAAAGAAATTGCTGCTTTTCTTACGTTTGTTTTCAAAGGTTATCTGCTGCATATGCGTTAAAAGTCGTCTGCATACGGTCAATTGTTAAATGACTTGATGATTATAAATGAAGATATAATTGTCTGTTAGAAGAAAGAAAATGCTCAATATGAGTACTTTCTTATTTCATGAGAATGTTTTTCAAAAGTGTACACAAGTCACGAGCATATCCACATTAGCTGATATAAAATGGCAAAGGAATATTTCAGAAGTCAGATAATCCTGTAGTATTACTATGAAAAATAAGTTCGTATCAAAATCCTTCAAAAAGTAACATTTGCTAGTTGTGACATATTCGTGCGTATTCTTCACAAATATGAGAGGATTCGCACGTATTCCTCACATGTGTGACGAATACGTTTGTTCGAAAAATAGGGCTCAACATAGCAACACGTCTTTAAATGAGCCAGTCTAAGCAAAAATGTAAACGTCGGTATTTCTGAACACGATGTACATCAGATCATTATTTCCAGAAAATTAGCAGGTTGGTAGAAGCATTTATTAAGCTTGTGTAAGTCATCTGTTCATGAGTCCGCCGTGGATTTTAAACATGGCGTTCCGGGTTTGAACCCAAGTGGTGGAGTGCTCTGAGACAAGGTACATTTCCTAGTCTAGTACTGGTTTGTTTACCAAGGGATCATGAATAAGTGAACTGTCGCCGTGATATCACTGAAATAATCTTGAAATATCAGTTAATATCATGTTTCAATACTAATAATAATACCATTGATATATTTCAGTTAAATTTAGACACTTATTGTGCGGTTATAGCTAAGGTTGTATTCGTCTCAAGTCATGTGTACATGTATTCATGCAGTTTATATGAGCGGTTCTCCAGGAAAGCCTGGTTATTTGTTCTTATCAATATGAAAAACCTAGTGAAAATATAATTACAGAGTTTTATTCATATTCAGTGTTTTACCGACTTTCTTTCCGTTGGAAGACCTAATATACACAGTGTACACGTTTTACGTTTCAAGAGATTGAGGTAACTAAACTCATGTGTTAAGGAAATAATATATGTGTTATCGAAAACTCTCTTTTTCACTTAGTATTATGTTTCAAATGTTTGAGGCTAACGAGACTCACGTCTTCAGTTAGTAAGTCTGTTTCAAGAGTTTGGTGTTAGCGACACGGATGTATTCATTTAGAATAAGTTTCAATGGTAATGAATTATCGTAACTCATGTATTTACAGGGTAAGTGTATCCATGCTTCAATAATAAAGGATTCACGTGTTTACTAAGTATTAGCTTTCAAAAGTGCGATATAACCGAAACTCACGTGTTCACTAAGTATTATGTTTGAAGAGTTTGAGCTTACAGAATCTCACGTGTTCACTAAGTATTTTGCTTGAACAATTTGAGATTACAGAAACTCCCGTATTCACTAAGTATTATGTTTAAAGCGTTTGAGCTTACAGAAACTCACGTATTCACTAAGTATTATGTTTAAAGCGTTAGAGCCAACAGAAACTCATGTATTCACTTAGTATTATGTTTGAAGAGTTTGAGTTTACAGAAACTCAATGTATTCACTAAGTATTATGTTTTGAAGAGTTTGAGGTAACAGAAACTCACGCATTCAAATAGTATTATGTTTGAATAGTTTGAAGTAAGAGATACTCATGTGTTCACTAACTATTATGTTTGAACAGTTTGAGCTTTACAAAAATTCACGTATTCACTAAGTATTATGTTTGAAGAATTTCAGCTTACAGAAACTCACTTATTTGCTAAGTATAATGTTTACATAGTTTGAGCTTACATAAACTCAATGTATTCACTAAGTATTATGTTTTGAAGGATTTGAGCTTACAGAAACTCACGTATTTACTAAGGCTTATAGAAACTGACGTATTCACCTTGTTTTATGTTTGAAGAGTTTGAGCTTAGAGAAACTCACGTATTCACTAAGTACTATGATTGAGGAAATTTAGCTAACAGAAACTCACGTATTCACTAAATTTTATGTTTGAAGAGTTTGAGCGTACAGAAACTCACGTATTCACTAAGTTGTATGTTTGAGCTTACAGAAACTCACTTATTCGCTAAGTATTATCCTTGAATAGTTTGAGCTTACAGAAACTCACGTATTCACTTAGTATCATGTTTTAAGAGTTTGAGCTTACAGAAACTCACTTATTCGCTAAGTATTATATGTTAGGAGTTTGAGCGTTCAGAAACTCACGTATTCACTAAGTTGTATGTTTGAGCTTACATAAACTCACTTATTCGCTAAGTATTATCCTTGATGAGTTTGAGCTTACAGAAACTCACGTATTCACTTAGTATTATGTTTTAAGAGTTTGAGCTTACAGAAACTCACTTATTCTCTAAGTATTATATGTTAGGAGTTTGAGCGTACAGAAACTCACGTATTCACTATATTGTATGTTTGAGCTTACAGGAACTCACTTATTCACTAAATTGTATGTTTGAGCGTACAGAAACTCACGTATTCACTAAAGTGTATGTTTGAGCGTACAGAAACTCAGGTATGCACTAAATTTTATGTTTGAAGAGTTTGAACGTACAGAAACTCACGTATTCACTAAGCACAAACTCCTCAAGTATTCACTAAGTACTATGTTTGACTAGCTTGAGCTCAGAGAAACTCACGTATTCACTAATTATACTGTTTGAAGAGTTCGAGCTTATAGAAACTCACGTGTTCATTAAGTATTATGTTTGAAGAGTTTGGGCTTACAGAAGCACACACATTCACTAAGTATTATGTTTGCAGAGATATGACTTACAAAAACTCGTATTTACTGAGTATTATGTTGGAAGAATTTGAGCTTATAGAAACTCACGAATTCGCTAAGAATTATGTTTGAAGTATTGAGCTTACAGAAACTCACGTATTCACTAAGTAGTTTGAGCTTACAGAAACTCAAGTGTTCACTAAGTATAATGTTTAAAGACATTGAGCTTACAGAAACTAACGTAGTCACTAATTTCTATGTTTGAAGACTTTTCAAAAACATTGTGACAAAAGATGAAATTGGTTCAAACGAGCAATTACTCTTTTTTTTTGTTTTACTTACAAACGATCAAAATATATCAATTTAAGCCGTCCCGCGAGAAATCTAACCTAATGGCATCTGCGTAATGTATCGACCAGATAAACCTGCGCTGACTGATCCGGTCGACACATTCCGTCTCAAGGGGGAAAGAGGTATAGAATAATGATTCCTGATAAAGAAAATCCACAGGTGGCGAAAAGTGTCCATCCGGATAAGTCTGCGCGGCATGCTAAGGCTGCTCGCACTTTACGCAGAGTCCACAATGTTAATTTCTCGCGAGACGACTCATATAATAATATCTACGAAAACCCTGTTATCACACTGAACACTTCAACAATGAAGAATACTCAACAAGTTATTTCACAGAAGAAAAAAAACCTAAACTGCTTGGAAATTTATAGCAAACAACAAAAAGAATACATTTATTTATATAATTAGGGAATTTATTTCATTAATATCAATTGAGACTTCTCCTGAGCTAACTTGAAAATAGATTAACTATGAAGTATTCAATACCGCGTGTACCTTTTACACGTGGACCGGTACATATACTGTGTTGTATGGTTTATTATTTGTGTAGTCTAGACAACATTTTCGGTCTCATACTATTAATATAACCCGTATTTAAAACAAATTAATTTTACACGAAGTGTGGAAAATCTCAAATATGTTACGGGATTCTAAATTCCTTCATTCATATGTAATAATAAATCTATCAAACTTACCGGATTGTGCTTTCCCAAATAGCTTAAAACTAAACGTTCTAACACTGAATTAAGAAACGTTTTGTCCTTTTTAAACAGAAGTTCGCCCACGTAAATCAGACAAATACATGTAAGTGCCTTTTGAGCTTTCTGATTCGTCCCGTGCAATCAAGGGTAAAAATGTAAAATCAATAATTCAGCGAATTCTATTAAAGCGATTATAAGAACTAGATATAAATAACACTATTGTCGATAATAAAAGTCTTATTAAGTTGCTGACATAATACAATCGTAATATGTCCCGAGTCAATCAAAAATGTATAAGGAGAACGAGACTATCTCGGTGCTGTAGTGGTAGAGCGTCTGCCTCGGATACGGTAGTTCTAGGGTTCGATCCCCGGTCGGGTCATACAAAGCACTTTAACATTGTAGTAATGACTTTCCCTTCTTGGCGCTTTGTGTTATTTTGTTAGCATTACGACTAATTCGCTGGTGTCCAGTTACTAACACACGAATTGTCGTGATATAACTTAACATTGTTGAAAGCAGCATTCAACACAGTACAAACAAGCACGCAAAGGCGGAGAGGAATTAACCATGTGTTGAAGACTACGGAACAACAGAACGTTCTCGAGTTCGATCCCCGACCGGGTCATACTAACGACTTAAACATTACAGTAATGGCTTCCGTTCTTGGAGAATGGTAGTGTGGGGTAAGCATTGCGAATGATTCGCTTGTATCCGGTAGCTTAAACACGAATTACCATGAAATAACTGAAAATAGTTGAAATCGACTTTAAACGAAATACAAACAAATAAGCAAACACGGATAGCGTTTTACTTGTTCTTTCTTCTCTGAACTTGTCAATATCTATTGTTTATCACATTATGTTAAATATCATGTAAATGTGATTAGTATGTAACAAGATACATGTACAGTATTAGTTTACGTTAATAACATTATGTTCTGTTATGTTTAAACAGGTGTTTAGAAATACCGAACGTTCAATGTTTCGATCCTCGACCGGGTCTTTCAAATACGGAGAGCGACTTAATAGGTGTTCAGAATTCACGGAACGTTGTAGGGTTCGATCCCCGGCTGGGTCATACTAACGACTCTTTAACAGTGTAGTAATGACTTTCTTAGCGCTTGCTATTACCACTGATTCGCTGCTGTCCTGAAGCTTGCACACGCATTGCCGTGATATATCTGAAATTTGTTGAAAGCGGTGTTAATTTGCATGAAACGGCGGCCATCTTGGACGCCATCTTGAATTTCTCAAATTGCTCAAGGGTGACTTAAGTCAACCCGGCTTATTTTGAAAGAGGACACCTTGGACTATACAAATCAGTTGTAAAAAAACCTATATAAGACATTTCCAGCTTCAACCCTACATCTGTCGGACTATAAATACCATACAAATAAACAAGTAAACATTGTGAGCGATTAAACAGGTATTGGGAACTGCCAAACATCCTAATACTTTATATTGAGGTTCGTTTCAAAACTACGAGCACGTGTTTTAGATTATCGATACTTGTCTTAAACCCTTCTTACATACAACACGTATGCAGCAGACGAACTTGAAGAAATCTATACAAAAATATATTTAACCACTATTATTCAAAAGAGTTCAAAATATAGGAAGATCACCTTGAGCCTTTATCTGAAAATACTCCTACGTGTCACATAAACACGCGTCTGTTTTACCGCTCTTAATATATTGGATATATTTCTAGTAATATGTCACTAAAGACGGATTTTAAAGACTTTATTTCACGGTATTGATTTAAAATAGGTGATGTGAGACAATACACTATAACATTGTGATAAAATAACTAGTGACTGAGATGATAAATGTTTTCATAGAGAACGATACTATGGCAGAAAATAACGATAATTCTGCAGAAAGGAAATACAATCAGGCTCAGGTGAATCCAAGGTGGTGTTAAACAAACAAACGATTGCTACCTCCCAAGGTTCTTTGAACTCTTAATTGGACACATAATCGTATTGGCAGGTCTAGACACGAAATAACTGATATGAAAATAAGCCAAGAAAATATGAAACGTATGTTTGACTCAGAGATGGACACATTAAGAGTTGATTGTATATCAAGGTTCGAGCCTTATGGGATGAGTTTTGCCTTGAGCTCAGCAGAGAGACAAACCGCATTGACCGTAGTGATAACTGCTAAGTGTTTTACAAGATCGCATTAACACACTTGAGCGCACTGACGTCATATCGAGCACAGCGATAACGGGCATCATACCAACAAAGTAATCCCCTCGACTATCCTGATCAAACTACCGCTAGCAGATAAGCAGAAGATCTGATCTCAAGCTTTGCTAGTGTGACGAATGTAGGGGATGGACTTGTCTGTAAATCGCTCCTGATTTAACTTTTGCTTTTTAAAGAAGTACGTCACCCACCGAATTCGGTATCGAGTATCGACAGATAACTATTATCTGTAAGTTGTGTAAGTGTAAAAGTATGCCAAGGGGGAGAGGAAAAACATCTAGAGCGAGAAAGGCTGCCGCTGTAGAGCCAGAGAAACACGAGGAACCAGAGGTTCAGTTTGATAAGAGGCCTGGTGATCCTAAGGAGAAAATACCAAATAGTCCTCCTGGGTAAGTTTCAAATTTGTAAACCTATTTACCTAATCTTGTATTGTATGTCAGGGTTATATGTTTTGAGGTGTAGGTTCTAGTCTTGTGTTGTCTTTATTTGTCATGGTTATATGTCAGAATTGAAGTGTAGGTTCTAGTATGTTGTAACCCAGTAATGGCACCTATTTTTGTCACGTTATAAAACTCCTGTTTCACAACCTACCAGGTCATGTTTAAGGAAAAGAATTTACAGTAAATGTTTGCTACTGTCTTGGTGTATGCACAGTAAAATTATTCTCGACTATGTGTTGACAGTTATTGACATTTGTTGTGTACATTTCTATGTTCAGTGCCGGTGATATACAGTCTGAGGTCCCAATGTCCCGAAGGTCCCCAGCCCAAGCTTCTAGAGGTTTGAGGGCCTCGAACCTGACAGTGAACATGAGGAAAAAGACTCTGACAGTGAGGAAGACCCAGTACTTCCGTCCCAGGCATATGCGATATCTTCCAATTCACAGTATTGCGAAGATGAATCACCTCTGAATTCATAGACGTCCAAGAAGTCAACACAGTTACCACAAGGTGACCCGTCACAGATAAGGTACTATTTTTTTTTAAACTTCATTTTTGATTAAGAATGTATTTCTACTTAGTTAATCGTGACTTGTTGTCACCATAAAACATTAATTACAAAACAATATAACATATTGTAATGTAGTGTAGGTGCTGTAAATATTAAAGGGTTAACATGTGTGTACATGTACTTGATGTTTCTTTTCTTTTCTTCTTTCAGTCCAGCAACAAAGAATAACAAGAATTCTGCAGGTCCAAATAGGGAGAGACGAGACTACAAGAAGGTCATGAGAACGACCCCCAGATAGAGAAGGATCTTGTTGAGTTTTATAAAACGAATACCTCCCTCTAATATCTCCGGCAGAAGCACCACCATAACAGGGACATCATGGAAAAGCTTCTTGAAGATATCCCAAAGACCACTGGAGTTTCGGGTAAACATAACTAACAATTTAATTTATTTATTCCAGTTATAATTAACTGGAAATTCAAATTGCCATAAGTTGTCATGTACATTTATGCTTACTTTACATCTTTTATATGACACTGTGAATTGTAAATGCTGTTTTATGTAAATTTTCAGTTGATAACATAGTTGCGTGGTGGAAGGGCATCAGATACACGTACAGCCGTTTGTCTCAGTTGAGGAGAGGAACGACCTACCCTATAAACATAGACGTGTTACGATGCCTGGTGACAGGCTATCGAAGGAAGCCTGTCCCGCATGAAATTTCTGGCTAATATATGTTGTAAGCGAACACCAAACCAACCGGAAGCCTGTCTACGTTGTCAGCATCCGCGTCTGCAGGAAACAGAACATCTACTATTTGAATGTCCCTTAATGGAAAGGCATAGACTATGGAATGAGTTCTATTACGAAAAAAATTCATTATGTTCTGATTTATGTGCAATGCTATTATGTTTACCTAAACACGAACTCATCACATACATACTTGGCAAAATAGATGACAATCTTGCCGATGTGTTAACAGTTGAATTGTACCCTTCGTTTCTGACTATCTGTGCCGATGTGTTAAAAGTCGAATTGTACCTTTCGTTTCTGACTATCTGTGCCGATCTCCTGATAAAAGTATATGCTTAGAACTGTTTTAACAAGATGTTTAATAAGAGCTTAGTGGTCACTTTACCAGTCCCTCTGTTGCCGTTTCTGTTTCGCTTTCGGAGAAAGTTGAGACTAGCCACATGCGGATCCTACTTGGGAACAGAGACCGCGTCACTTAAAGATAGTATGCATTATTGAGGCCCTTTGGTTAAACTTATGAAAGAGCCCCGATACGAATATTGTAATTAAAGTTAAACAACTAACGTGTACCGGTACATAATATTATATAGCATTTGAATATGTTGAGCCGGGTCACTCTAAAACATACTTCAGAAATTGTCGACCAGCGAAGATTACACCTCTGCATAGACTGACTGAGATCTCCTCTGATAGTCTCTTAGCGAAATATTTCATTGCTAAATCTCCTGGGATCTGTTGTGGGGTGAAACGACTCAATAAGAGAACATGCCGTTTTCTCGTATTTATTTTTTTCTTCTATTGTTAACTTTCTTTTTGTTGTATACATGTAACTGCAATTGTATTTGTAATCATTACGTTATGTATTGTATGTAACTCTTCAGAAAATGGAGGCAATAAAGATGTATATATATAGGGCGCGTTTTTGATGTACCAGTGTACAATGAAATGGCTGATTTCACAGATTGACTGTAACATATATATATATATAAAATTTTACTAATTCTGGGTTAAATATGTACGGTGTACGTGGGGCTCTTTAGGAAAAAAACATTGTCTAGGTTATGTAATTTTTGTTTGTTCAACCTGCTATAAAACTTGTAGTTTGTATGTAATAAAATATATTGTATTGTATTGTTTGCGGAAAGTTTATACTTAAATGACAATTTGTGTTTGCATAGCTGAGCCAAATAGTTAATTCTGCATGGCGAGGGAAAA
>JAUELF010025208.1:5425-17590 GCA_031471495.1 Clinocardium nuttallii
TGGAAAGTATGGTGTGTGGTGTACTCGTGTGGGACTACAAAGAAACACATGAGTAGGTGAATTGGCCGCCGTGATATAACTGACAAATTGTTGATAACGGCGTCAAACCCTAATCAATCACTATCAGTGCACCGCTTACGTATGACTCAGAATGCCGGTCACATCTAATCCCACCCTCTTTAGCTTTAAACCGTATCCACAAAATAAATTAGCAGTTTGTAACATTTTGATTCATGGACAGCGAACAACGTAGTTCAAAGGCGAACATTATGGCAAACGAAATGCTTGTGTGTAGCGGACCAAAGTTTACATCGATTGTTAAAGTGAATACATGTGTTCATCGTTTAATTGAATACCTATGTTCAATGTTAAATTGAATACCTATGTTCACTGTTTAACAGTAATCAATTGGATCAACACAACTTTTGTATTTGTGCAAATTATACTTTTATCAGAATGAACTTGATCGAACGCTGTTTTAGGAAGCATGGTTACTGCTCTAGGTATTCACTTGTATATATGCACATAATTGAATCGCCTTTTTAAAGTGACCTTTAGATAAGATTCAAGTCTCAGGCGCGTCACGATCGAACGTCTTAATAGTCGATTGTAAGAGAGTAATAGCCTACTTTCAGTCGGCACGCTCTTGCTTCTCTGTGAAATTGTTGTTTTCAATAAGTGAAAATATTGCACAATAAATCAATGTAAGATTTCAATAGTGTGTAGGCTGATGTTGCCTGGTCGTACAACGTAGACCTTCCTAATGCTGCTTCAAGTTAGTCACACTGTCTTTAAGTATTTATTTTACTGAAGCCATGTTTCTGAAGGATTGAAGTTAGTATTTTATTAAACGGTTGTAGGCTATTTTCGAAATTATTTCAGTTCTATCACAGCGAAAGTTAAATTATTCATGGTCCCCGGGTAATCAAACCAGTATATGTACACGGCTAGGAAATGTGCCTTGCCCATGGATGCCCAATTATGACCGCATCGACTGGGAATCGAACCCAAGAGGTCATGCTCCAAATTCCCGACGCTAACAACTCAGCCACTGGTGATTCATGAAGTAACTTATGTTAAATCGAACACAGTTCGGAGGCACGTCCTTACACGTCGCCGCCTAAATGGCTTACCATTTACCAGATGTAGCGTTTTAAAGTTGATTGGATTGGAAAAAATAAATAAAACAAGCGAGCATTCAGTTTACAAGATTTTAAACATCATGTGGAAATGAGAATTTATTTGTGTATATTAATTTCACTGTTTGTAAACTATTTTTGAAAGTCGTGTGCTGCAAATCACGACAATAGTTGTCTGTATGATGGAAACAATAATATGTCAATTCTCTCTTGCCGGTAACTGTGCATATCAACATTTGTGTCAAGTTTTGGAAGAAGTCGCATTTTTAATACGAAACTTGTTAAAACAGTATGATACTTTTATCATTTAGCCACACTGTTTTCAACTATATTCAAAAAGTATTCTTTCATTAATACGAATCATGCTTGAAGCGTATTGTGTATATCGATGGTTATACACTTGAAAAAGTTTACTCAAATTCAACACATTAGTACATCAGTATCCAATGATTAATCGTTTTGAAGAAGTGTTGTCATTTCAAATTCAGTTGTTAACAACTTTTGCAGAATCAGTTTCCGGCTAACGTACTTGTGTTTATAAATGGTTATTATAAGATGCCTTATAAGACGACACGAATATGAAAACACAATACTGACGGTTTTTAATTATTGAATTGCAACCAAAGTCAGGGCAGTCATACACAGCAACCTGTTACATGAACGTAATGCAGATAACAATAATTATTTAAGAAAGATATGCTAGATGTACATGTATACATGGCATGATATTGAACGGTTTACTTAATGTTAAAGACAAGTTTGAAATTTAAGAATACTTCTGCTCGGTAGGTGACTTATTTATTGACGACCAAATCATACATGTTTACTTTATCTAATAACCACCTCGAAGATGTAGTAGTAGAACGTCCGCCTCCAGAGCGGGACGTCGCGGATTCGATCCTGGGCCGGGTCACCAATGACATTTTAAATGGTAGTAATCGGTGCCCTCCTTGGACCTTAGGACTGCCGGGTTACTTGCTGCATTATTACTGACTAGCCTGTGTTAAAGTCACCGGACTAGTAGTACTGGTAATTTACCCAGAAAATGCCGTGTTATCACATATAATGAAACAAAATATTTCGTTCTGTTTAAAAACTCTTTCCCACATAAAACTTGTGGCAGAAATTACGAGCATCTGAACAAATGAAAGTAATTATTGAATTGATTTGAAAACGTTGCTGCAAAATGCAAAATTCATATCAACAAATGTATTATCTTCATCTACTACACTTTACTATTTTCAGCATAAACTACAAAGCAACTTGCAGTGAAACAGCAAACATCTGAACCATGGTGTCACGACATCTATTATTGGTTTTATTAGCTGTAACCATACAGTTGTCATTTGCACCGATATGTAAGCAATGAAAACATTGACATTATTAGTGTATACGTACTTTTATTGATTGACGATTGATTTGTGTATCTATATCTGTGGCTGGTAATCTTATTTCAATGTGTGTTTCTCATCATTTTGATCAGTACCCACTTACATAACGGCGAAAGTACAAATGTGTATGATCTTGTCTGACTATCCAGTACTAGGCTTAGAAATGTCCATCGCCCTAGGAAACTCGACCATGACGAGCGAATATTTAACCTGTGATGTCCGGCTCACACCCAACGCTAACATATAAGAGTAAAATGGTAATACTAAGCAATATCTGATTATAGTTACGTGTATTCACCAACATGGAAAACAATGTTAGCCTGTTAAAATAGGAGGCTATCTATCCCGCCGTTGTTTCAACTTCTTTCGAAAATACGCCAATACTTTTAACTGCAGATATGAGGTTTATAGACAACATAATTTGTAATTTATAATAGTTAGTCTCATATATCATGTAAACATATACATGTAAATCAATCTAATTGTAGTCCTAATATATATTATTTTACAAATATATATTTTTATATGATATATTCCAGATGGTTTGGATTGTTATCAATGCACTAATATTTCAAAAGTGTCTGACTGTCATAACTACATCACATGTCTTTCTGACGAAGTAAGTTTCATTGAACACATTTTTGAAAAGTTTCATATGTCACATGCTAATAGTATTTAAGCACGCGTAAACGTGCTCGTAGTTATTTGCAATTTATGCGATTTTAGCATACATAACTAGTTGTATTTAATAAAAAAGAAATGAATACACGAATACAATATCTACATTATGTATGGTGTCAATATACTAGAAATACGGACATAACCACAACATTTTCAGCTAATCAACTTGAAATGTCCATACACTGACTAAGTGCTTGCAATACTATCGGTGTCGTCTTTCTTAGTGCCAACTCAAAGTAATTATTGGATTCAATTTCGTTGTTTGAAACTAAACATTTGAGACAGTCCTTTATAACAATGTATGAGTACGTAGATTATCTCAGAAATGGACTACATCCTTTTCTCCAGGCTTATGGTGAATACTTAGATAAATAAAACAAAAGATAAAACCGCATCAGTGCCCAATCCTTGGCCAGGTTAACATTATCAGCAGTATTGGTAACTCACCATCCTGGAATAACATCACTGAACTATTGTTAAAACCTTTAAAAGAAAAGGAATACTCTCGAAATAGCAAGAAATATATATAGAAATAGACCTGGCGTAGTTGTAACTGTGTATATAGAATGTTAAAACAGTAAGAGACATTCCTAAGAATGCTCTTACGCATTTCAATTTTACACGAAGTATGCTATATATCTAAAATTAACTTCTAATCAAATGTAAATATTTACTTCCATTTATAAATCTATATATTGCATTGTTGAATAATCGAAGAAATAGCTCAACTGGTGATAAGTTGTACTATAAATAACACATACTTCAAAACGTCAAGTATGTTGAAATCAATTAACAACGAAAAGATGAATACTTAGCAGACACAATATCGATGGAAAATAATACCCAACTTGAGGCCTCAGTTTAATCTTCAACTTTATGCACATATTAACTCCGTTAATGAATGTGTACCATCCAATGTAGACACATGCAAGTAACTGTTATTAAATATCTGGACACTTGTTGAGATCGACAACAACAAAAGTGAAACAATTAAAAAGAGTGCTTGATTTATTGGGATTGATAACGGCGTTTGTAACAATTGTCCTGTCATATCACAGCGACCAGTTTACTTAACCAAGTGGTCTTGGCTTTCTACATTAGTTCTCTACATACAAGTATGTTCAAGCAACTGACAGCTTGCCAACATTGACTGTTAACACGTTGATGGAAGAAGAATGACGCTTGTAGCATTGGCTTATGTCAACATCGCAAAGAATGTTGCCCGAGCTAGGGTTCGAACATACACACCCTTGATCGATAGCCCGCTTTCCTACCGACTGAGTTACCAGGTCGAATCGGCCGCACAGAAGAATTACAAAGCGGAATACAAACTCTCTGTCAACGCCTCCTATATTTTGTACAGAATCCATGCGTCATTTTAGTAATCTATATATTCTAACAGTAAAGCCATTTAAAAACGTTTATATAAACATATCCTTCTGTTTACACAGTTTTGCTTTACTGACACGACGGGAGTTGGTATAGATACCCATTTTAACATGGGGTGTAGACCACTTCAGGTAATGGTTCCTTTTATAATAACACTTTTGCCAACGCAGAAACACTTGAGCAGACGTTTTCCGAATCATCTTTAAAACGCTTCCGAAAATCAGAATGCTCGTTACAAAAATACAGCATTGAAAAAGAAGCTAGGGGTTGCAAAAGGTGTAATTATGTTTTAGTAATAAAGCAAGACATTTATATGGTCATTACGGGCGCATTTTTGCAGGGATAGTAACTTCAGTAAATACACTCGCAAAATGCGTTGGATAATACACAAGATAGGAAGATGTAAAAGTTAGTTCATTACAGATTTGCATTATACTAAATAGATAAAAAAAACGCAACATTTACAAGAAGGATTGTTTCCAAAGGTATCCGAAAGAATGATCATATTTGAGGTGATATGTTGGCTGTTTTTCTAACATGTTTTTATCATTTGACTGTTACACTCACTAAAGCGACCAGTGTGGAACTTAGTTATAGATATATGTTGACTTGAAATATTCTATGCTTGTTACCAGCCAATATAGTTGATAATTAAATTGAATATGTACTTTGCAATGTAATATTTAACCAAATAATAAACTGCAACTTCATAAACAATCGAAATAAAAACAGTTTTATGAACAGTTTGTGTATTTAGTATTAAATTCCTTGAGATGATATAGTATAATTGTTCTGCCGTTGTTTAAGGTTTGCAGAGCAACAACAGCTACTACAATGTCATCTCTGTCTATTATCGGAAGAGACGCACCAAACATAATCAATTGCAGCCAGTGCTGTGCAACTGATGTCTGTAATAAACACATCTGCACACTCGGGACACCAGGTACGCGTATATATGTCATGACAAAAATACCTTATTGACTTAACATTTCAACTTAAGAATATATTCGGATGAAATGAATCCAACTGCTCAATTGGATTGTATTTTGTAAAACATTGTTTGTTAATGTAAGTTTAACGCCGTTTTCAGATACATCTTGGCGCCAGTTCGGGTGTTTTCTGGCTTTCTCGAGACTTCACATGCAACTTGGTTTCTGTCCACGTAAGCTATTTAAGACTATGAATGGAATACTTATAACGCAAGTAGCAATCACTTGTGCTCTCATCGGAAATAAACCATACATGGCCTTTCAAGGGCTCGAGCACACAACAGCTGGATTAAATTATCATTGTCGTTACCGATTGAGCTATAGCGTCTCGATTCTAAATAAAATAATCTTACTTCTAGTAAAGACTTTTGTATAGAATCGGTTAGCCGTTTGATAGTACCACAACACATATTAATTTTAACATGATTTTAAACAACTTCATCAATGTAAATGAGCAAATGGTTCTCTCTTCTTTAGCAACAAATTCGGCAACCTGCGAAGATGATCCTGATTTTAACTGTCAAACTATTAGTAGTGTGTTTAACACGTATCATGCTCAGATAAAGTGTCCTAAGTTATGTGGCTTTTGTGATCATCCAATAGGTATGCTCATCGTTATGTATATTTTATCGATACTTACATATTCACATGGACCGAACTTGCCTTGACAGTGATGTAAAATCGGGCATTTATTAAATGGTATAGCAGGGCCGAATCTTCGAAGGGAAACACGACAATGGAATAACGTCTGGTGTCCAAAGTGTCTGAAGTTGACCACTTTGTCCGGGAAGTATAGAACCGTCTTTTCCCTTCAATTTCCATGTGTATGCATCATGGAATAAGTATGCATGCGACAATGGTGTGTGTTACCGCTGGGGCGTCTCAAAACACTAATACCTTCTAGGGAGCTGTACATCCGATTATATTACGCCAGGAAGGCACATAACGATCATTTCCTCGTCGTTTGTGACGTGTTTAATTAAAATCATATTTTACATCGCGAAGTCAATTAACTCTTGGTTTATTTGTCAAATTTTACGATATTCAGCTGATCAATATAAATAGAAGTATTACTAGTGTACATAGTGTCATTGTCATTTGAATCGATTTTTTCATAACATTTAACATTTATTGTCATCATCTCCATTGTCAAAAGTAAAGATGTTTCAACAAACACGATGTGCTTTTATATTATCAGTTGTAAAGTTGTAATGATTGGAAATGATATATATAAATAGCCATTTTTAATGATTTAAATAACTCAGTACACGGACAATGGTCAACATGGCAGCCTTGGTATAGTTGTGGAGTGACCTGTGGTAATGGTACAAAGACAAGAGTTAGACTTTGTAACGATCCAGCCCCGCAGAATGGTGGACTAGACTGTCAAGGAAAGGGAGACGAGACCGATATTTGTAATCCGAGAAGATGTCCAAGTAAATATGAACTTACGCTGGCAAACTTAACGCAAATTTTAGTAAAATTACTGCAGAAACGTATGCACGTAGCCCAAATGGATCCTAGAGTATAACCCTTTTCGAAATTAGTAGTAATACATATCAAGATCAGTTTAATTTACCGGAACAGCAAATATACCATGCATGCGCATTTTTCCTTAACGGTAGCAACTTGTAAAAAGAATGAAATGAGTTCGTTATCTCAGGAAAAGGCAATGTTAAAGCTTACCGCTAAATATTACTTGTCTGAGGAAATACCTTTCAGAGAAATCAACGATAAATTTCCGATTTTTAGTGAGTTTATAAATCTTCGGTGAATTTATAACTGTTCAAGTGACGGACCTCTTACCTGTTGTCCACATTAATTATTCAATAATACATAATATGAAAACAAGTAGATTCGTGAAACTAAAGTTGATATGCAAATGGTAAAATGCTTAGAATATTTAATGACAGGTATTGATAGTTTGTAAAATTAATGTATACTTGCACAGAGATTCGATAAATGTGGCCATGTGTGTTATAAAAGCCCACATGTAGCTACTTTACGAAAGGATGTAAAGAAGGCAAAGTTTCAACAATATCATATCAGAATAAATGATATTCAAAAATAAAGTTGAAAGTAAAAGAATATACTATATTATTTGACAATAGTTGCTCTAAGATCAAAAGTCAATTTGTGTCACTGGTGTTAGAACGATTGTTCGACTTAACCCATGTAGGTCATGGTACTGAAATCATAACAAGAATTAAGAAGAATTCAGCAAGGCGAATATTAACTACAACCGCACAGCAACTACGAATAGAGTTCAGAAGATATGTTTCGCCAAAAAATATATTTAAGCTGTATGGTCTATCATTTTCTTTAAGACAGCTTGCATGCCTTTTTATTGATATTGCCAATTTACAGATATAAAAGTAATACCTCATTCGGCGACCACAGCGTAACGCCAATTAGCCTGTTATACGATGGGGCTACATAGCTCGTACAACTTATTATGATGTACAATTTATGTAACATTTTGCACGTCATCATCATCGGAAACCTCACTTAAAACAAACAAGACATTGCATAAGAATAAGCAAATAATACACTTCCAGCTAACTTACCAAAATGGAAGCTTAACTTGTTTGATGGTAGTCCGGTTAATTATACTTATGTTGTATCAGCACCCACACTTATAACTTAACATATAAACATATAACCATAAAGACACATATCTTTATTTAAAATACAATGTGCATACAAAACATATTAAATATGGAAAAACGATTTCAAAAAAACGTACACAGTTTATTTTCATGTTTAAGTCCATGGCCAATGGAGTAAATGGTCGAGATGGGGAATTTGCAGTGTTTCTTGTGGTATTGGACTCGAGCGTAGAGACAGAACGTGTTCAAATCCTTATCCTGGACCCGATGGTGACCCTTGCTGGGGAGATTTTCGTGACGACCGTGCGTGTATTACAACAGCTTGTTCAGGTTAGTTTTACTATGTTAGGGTAGTCTTTCGTTCTCGTTCTCTGTCAACATCGAAGAATAACGAAAGTTGAATGAGTTGAATTAAACATCGTCTATGTCAAAAATAGCTTTGCTTATTCAATTGTATACCAATAAAACATTTGCCAACTAAGTTTATGTGAGTTACTGTTTTACTTACTTCTTATCAGAAGTATTGAGGCACATGTTGATATTTATATATATCAAAGGTTTCACCATACATTGCAAGCCAAGTACTTTCAATCTTGAAGTTGTAATTTGTATTATTCGCAAAAAAGTCACCGACCTAGTCGGCAATGAGAAACAGGATGACTCTTTTTTTAAATAAAGTATATTGTTCTTCAATGATTCGGGAGAGTGGAAATAGGTGAGTTGTCGTTAGGCGAGTCTTATTGCGGCTCACTTCCATTAAGGGCATTTCGTTTAGGGATTATTGCTATCATAAGTTGATGTTTTTGTAACAAAACATGACTTTAGGGGAGTATGTTTTAACAACATTTTAGATTTCTACTTGTTTGGCTATGCTTCATAGTGTAATTGAATTGTTTTGACTGAAACTGTTTCTATGTAAGCGGTTTATTGTTCACAGTAGCTGCTCGTGGTTAATGGAGACGATTAACTCCTTCTTTATTTTGTAATCTTTTAATCAAAGTTGTAAAGGTTTGCAGTTGTGAAATGTTGAATGTTTTAGGCGAGTTGTCCTACAATCATCATTCTTCTAACAACACTATTTCAGAAGTTTAAGAGTTCGAATGTTTACTCAATGTATAGATGACTTACATTTTGGTTTCAATAAGATGGCGCATGGTCCGAGTGGTTCCCATGGGGTTCATGCTCACGATCATGTTTAGGGGGACTAAAGAAACGTACCCGAATCTGTGACAATCCTCAACCGTCGGTCTTTGGCAGGGATTGTGTTGGAAATAACGTAGACAGTGATGTATGTAACAGCGTAGAATGTCCAGGTAAAATGTTCATGTAGAGGTTATTAACTTAAGTTATTTCAAGTCTGAGTTATACTTATGGAGGTAGGTCAAACGAGTACCTCAACGGAAATGTGTTATTGGCCGGTTAGTATCACCAGTGAAATAATTACAGTTTCAAGAAGACAATGTTGTCGTTTGGTAAAACATATCTCCGTCTAAAAGGCAAACATATATACTCGAGGATGTTAGTGTTTGTTATATTGTTCACTGCTGTAGATGAAGACAGGAACGTGTTTTTGTCTTATTAATGAGCATATAATTATGTATCGCATGATAGTAACCTATTGAAGGTATTTGTCAATGTGAATTTAGTGTTTTCCTTCACATTCCAATATATTTCTTAAAAGTTTATGAATGATTTGAGGCATTTGTTTCACAATAGTTCATATGCATGCTACATTTTATTAATATGTCTCCTTTACAAGTGACTGTGCTTAAATATCTAAACGTATACTTGTTGCGTTAATTGCAGTTGAATTCTGGTAGGATTCGCGACTTTATAAACAATGATTAATACTGTGATGGCTCAGCTTGGCAAGCTAGAAATCGTCCGTTATCAGAGATAATCCCCGGAGGATCGAAAACAAAGTGAGTTTGTGCAGACTCATTTACATGTTCACGGTTGAGTTTATAGCATCCGATTTGGGTGGGCGCTTACTTCACCTATTTTCAAACACTTGATAAAACTGTGTCTGAGTCATGGGCAACATGAAATATCTGGATTAATCATTGTTTTCATTCCTGCATATGATTTTGTAATATATATTTATATTTACACACAGTAACACTTGGAAAGTGGTCTAGTTGGGGCAGCTGGTTATCATGTTCCCGAAGTTGTAATGCCGGAATAAAGAGAAGGACACGAGCTTGTTTAAACCCTGCACCATCAACCAACGGTTATGAATATCCCGGAAATAGTGAACAAGTCGATATTTGCAACAATTTTGACTGTTTAAGTAAGTCCAAATCTGTATTACAATACGTCTCAACTTTTTTATTTCAAATTTATTAACAGAAAGCTATCGAATCGAATTTAAACATTTTTAATTTGAAACTATTTATAGACAAGTAAGAGAAACATTTATTACACTGATTATGCGTCAAGCCTTGCCTAAACTCGAATCAATGTGTTGACACACTTGTCGTTTGTAGCAATATCTGTGTCAAGTATTGGCTTGTTATTCCTAAGCGTAACTCAACTATTTCCATCACACAATTCCAATGCTTGCATAGGACTTGGATCTTGCAAATTCAACAACGTATATTGTATAGTTTTTTGACGTGCGGGTATGCATATAGTAAGGTACAAGCATTTGAATGACACATATTAGTTTGCTAAATAAATGTTGAAGAATTAATTTGTTGTAACAGCGATAGGAAGTGTTAGGCTGAATGGAACTCGGCTAGAGGTACAGTACAGCGGTGTATGGGGAACCGTATGTGATGATTATTTTACTAGAATCGACGCCAAAGTTGTATGCAGGATGCTTGGTCTTAATACGTATGTCCTGTTTTTTTAATTTGTTTATATTGTACCTAGGCATTGACTCGAGCAACTCATTGAGGAATATAGCCTTTTGAAGATATCGTAAAATAAAGTAAATGACTTCTTTTTTCAGCATTAACATTATATATTAAGAACGTTATATGTTGAATCTAGAAAAATAAATAACATATGTAATTGTTATGTTCTAGCAGAAAAAACAATATTGTTATTGTCAACGACGTCCCCCTTAAACATGTCAATGGCTGAAATGAAGGATGCTACTATGAAAGTCAGTGTCTTCAGTTCGTATATATTTAACCGTTCGAAAGTACACTTAATATATAATCAATTAATTAATGAAATAATTAGACGGGAAGCCCTTACTGTAATAGTTGAACCCAGAATAACATAAAATAATACTAACAATAGATGATCAACATGCATCGGACGTCTTGGTGAATATACTATGTTAACACACGTAAGAATACCAACTTAAATTGATATAATGTATTAGTCTTTAATTATATTTGCCAATAGTTCATACCAAGTCAGAATTCATATCTTAATATCTAAATTTATTTTATGCCTATCGATGGATAATAGAGATATCTCGGTGAAATAAAAACTGGAAATCCACCTTTTCAAACAGTGAAATGACCATTTTCAAACAGTGAAATTACCACTTTTCAAACAATGAAATTACCATTTTTTGCCGGAACTACTTTTTTTCATGTTTTATTCATGATATTTATTTTGTTAATTTATGGAGTATACTTATATTTTATTAGATAATATGCCTCTGCATAATAAAATGTAAATTAAAATGATAACTTTATGCAATGTCTTCAAATTATTTTTACGGTAATATCCACTGAAAATACTGGACTAATGTTTCCAGGTAGTAATACAAACTGCGCAAAAACCGTGGGGCTCTCAACAGGAAAAATCTGAAGACACTATAACGGATAAAATATACAAACAAGCCAAAAATGTGGCTTCCAGAGTGTTAACATGATTTTCCACAAATTTGACCTAGTGACCCAGTTTCGAACTCGACCTAGATATCACTAAGACAAACATTCTGACAAAATTTGAACATGCTCAATCCAAAAATATAGCTTCCAGAGTGTTAACAAGATTTTCCTTA
>JAUELF010025318.1:0-17586 GCA_031471495.1 Clinocardium nuttallii
GCAGGACAGCTCACATCACGTCATGTTTAGTGTAAGATAGCGGTTTTACTGGTCCATTTATCCTGACACCAGTCAGGCAGTCGTAATATTGACCCCACACCTCCTGAGCGCATAACAGGACAACTCACTACTTCCATTCAAGTATTGTGTATGAACCGGTCGTGGATCGAACCCACGACATCCTGCACCAGAGGCGGATGCTCTATCACTTCACCGCGACAAAAGTCAATGCGACATGCGTCATTCGTCTTCCACCAATGGGCTAAGTCTATGTGGAAAAATAATAGCCCGTTGCTTGGGAAGATTGTTGTGTTGAGTACTGGTGTTGGAAAACCAGGAAACACATGAGTAGGTCAACTGGCCACCGTGATATAACTGTGAAAATGTTAAAAACGGCGTTAAACCCCAATCAATCAATCACCACCGAAGTGGTATTATAAGATCTGAATCAAACATATCTATAATTCCAAAAAGAGCTAGCATAAAACAGGGCCATATATTCTTGGTTCTAGATTGCAATTGTCTTTTTTGAATTATATGAACCCAATCCGAGACTTTTCGAGTCGGCATCAAATTATTCCCTCGTCAATCAATAGGCGAATACTTGACATTAATAACTTCAAACTATTCTTCAATTTCTCTCGGAACAATCTATTAAGCATCTTCAAGGGAACTATTTTGTTATTCCAATTCGGAAAGTTCCTGATTGTTTATCCCATAAAATACTATGTTCGCCCCGCCCCGTATGATGGTCGGATGTACATTTGTGCGATGTTCAGCGATAACAAAAACAAGGTCCATTTGCGACCAGTGAAAATTGGTGTGACACTATTAGGGATATAGTTCTAGTATATTGTCAACGTTGCATCTAGGACTATTTTACAAGTACAGTCTCTAAAGATCAAATTGGATTATAAATATCCCTGTCTATAGCGACCATACTTCTAGTTTCCAAGATACTCGCGTTCAGTATAAATGACCCTGCAACTAAAGGCCAGCTCTGAATGAAGATCAGATTTTTCATTTCCAATAGGTTGTCTTTAAACACACGTTTGACAATGCACTGTTAATTAGCTCAAATTACTAGGTGTGTCTCATGTTATTGTACACGGCATTACAGTGTAGTGTTGCACCTGGTTCGATCCCCAGTCGCGACAATTCGGTCATGGTGGAGTGCCCTTGGGCAAGGCACACGTTCTAGCCTAGTACTGGTTTTTGTTTACCCAGGGATCATGAATAATTAAATTTAATTGCGCGCTAAATGACCTTAGCTGTCGATGCGCCATAAAACAATATACATGTATACACACTCTTCTAGATGTAACGATCCGATTAGTGACAGGAACACAAAATGATTCATTATATTAATGACGTTAAATTATTTTCATTTCCAGTTCCATGGACACGCCGCCTACAGGGTACATTGTAGGACTTTTAATTGGCTGCATATTTCTCGTGTGTGTGGTTGCTTTGTTCGTGTTCGTCAAATACAGAATGGACAACAAACTAAAACAAGGTAAGCTAACTAGATGTTAAAACAAGAAACATTTTAATTGCTTGTAGGTAAGCCCGTAAGTAGTTATGGAAGTATGTATTGCCTCCACATATGGTGAGTAGCATACATATACAACACACAAGGATCATATACTATTATTAAACAATGACGAATCATGAAACAAAAACATTGTATTCCATATCAAATCATATTAATATATGAATTGGCAGTAAGGTAAGGCTGTTTGATTTATGTTGTATCAAATCATATTTACATATATTTATAATCTGTATTTACATCTCATCAGTGTACATACAATATAAAATTTACAGTTTAAATATACATAACAACATACAAGTACAATGCCACTCCGAAATGGATTTATAGGAGATGAGGAATTAATATAAAAACACATAATTCCCTACTCTGTACTTTGCATTAAAACGGTGTACATAAATATACAAACATACACAAACATGTGTTAATATATTATGGAGCGAATAAAAAATAAATATTATTGATATAAACGGTGTTATCTAGTTAATAATAATTGTAAAATATCACAAAATGTTTCGGCACACACATTCTTATTTAAGCTGCATTTGAAAACAGGAAGCAGTATTGATCATTATCAGACATACACTTGACATTATAAAAAAAGATCGCGTCTTACATCATTGTATACGGGGCTATTTGAAATAACATGTTTTTCATTTTCAATAGAGTTTGTATCACAAACATAACACATCCTAGTTTCCTCAGGTAAACCTTCGTATCTGCCAGTTTCAATCCAAATTGGGGAAACCCCAATTTGGAATTTGCAGATTCGGTGGTAAGATCGTATAACAATATTCTTCTGTTTGAAAATCTACTTAACATAGCTTGTACGTTTGCAGTTTATTTCGTCAGCGACCAGAGGAACCTTACAGTATTGCTTATACGTGATGACCAGTTGTTTATATAACTAACACAAGCTTTTGCTTCACCAGCTTTTGCCAAAAAAACGCAGTACAGGGCAGGATATATTAGTGTGCATATAAATATCTATCTTATCAAAATAAATATTGACATTAAAGTACCAGTTACGACAAGAGCTAGATGCTTTATTGAATGCCCGGATTACTACTCGTTTATTTAACCGAATTGGATCCATATATGATAACTTTGACCATTTTAAGGAAATGCTTTTCAATTGTCGGACTATTTGGGGTTTCAAACCCGTTCCCCCTGTCAATCCGTCATTGGGTGTGTATTTGCCAACTCCCAGAAAGAATAGTATGATAGATACCCCCATAGAGGAGCACTGTAGTTAACAACAGGCCAGACGATAGAGTCATATACACATCAAATGGTAATCTTACATAGTTTTACACTTCGCAATAAGTAAACCTAATGCACGACTGGCACTCTGAACAACCGCTTTAATAGTAATATTGAGAGCAAGTTGCTCGTGCAAAACAACTCCTAGATATGGTTATCTATCAACTGTTTTAATAAATTCCGTTCCATATCTGAATATAAAGTGTGAACATAGTATTGACTTTTGTCTAAAATGTAAAACAGTACCATGGAGGCACTTATATATGCATGTCATTCAAAGAACACCACTCATTGAGTGCGTTTAGCAACACTTGTAACTCTTCCGCAGTTTAAGTTAACAAAACAATGTCATCAGCATAAAGCATGATATAAATTTTCTCATCTCAAAACGCAAATACCAATATTGAAAGATTTAAGGTAAAGTGTCAAATCATTAATAAATAAATTAAATAAAAGAGTTGACAAGATACATCCCTGGCGTAAACCACATTTAACTTCAAACCACTCAGTTTTAAAATGATTGACTCTGACACTAGATCGTACAGAATCACTGCGTTAAACTTTTAACCAGATAACCCTGACACGGATAAACGCTTCCATAATAATTACTTATTTATTGTGTCATAAGCTTTCCTAAAATCGATAAAAGAACAAAATGTTGATTTGCGTAACTTCTTCCTAGATTCAATTATACTTGTCAGACTCAGTAGTTGGTCCATGGTACTACGACCTTTTTCTGAAACCATTTTGGTCATCAGCAATGTTATCATTTTCCTCGGACCAAACACTCAATCTAAACTTTACAATAGAACAATATATGTTGTACATAGCCGGGACAAGCGCAATCCCTCTGTAAGAAAGAGGGCCTCTACGATCAAATGTGGACGACTTAGGTATTGGGTGCATTACACTTTTACTCCATAATGATGGAACTACACCATTATCAAAGCAAATGTTAAACAACACATGGAGAAATGATAACGATGGATCATTGTTAAGTACTTCAACAGGGATATTATCACTCGATTTGAACTTATTGACCGACAAAGTTGCTTTGTGAACCTCCATCAAAGATATATCATCATTGAAACTAACATTTTCATATGTAGCAGATGACTTTGAAATCATCGGAGCAAAACTAAGAAATGTCTACATTAATGAAATCATAATTATTTAATTAAAAATATAATTATCGAATTGAAGATATAATAGCAAAATGCGTAATTTATCATTATTATCATTATAGGCAATTTCCCCTTTTTGCCACAACGTTTCAAAAAGTCGGTTCCGACAAATGCGTCAGAAATAGTCTGCATTTGAGAAAGAGTTGGTACACTAGTCCAACAATAAGTAAACAACACATCACATATGCATCAGACGACTTTGAAATCACCAGGTCAACGACAAGAAAATTGTCTTGAAATAAAAAGTATTTTTTTTCTTTAATTGAAAATATAATGGCAAAAGGCAGAACATATACATTAAGATTATTATGGGCAATTTCTCCTTTTGTCACAACTTTTTGAAAAGTTTTTTACAAATTCGTCAGAAATAGTCTATTTCTTAGAACTAGTTGATAGAGATATAGTAAAAAAATAAGTTATTTTGTTAGTTTCCATTTGATATTTCAATTGGGAATTTCGTTGACATTCCAAATATTGGTCATGTTCTAAAAAATGTTCTGTGACCCTCTTCTGATTTACGATCGGCCTTTTGGTAGGAAAACATCAATGTGACATTAACATAACAACTTGTAACTTGATACTTTTAATTGGTTTTCAAAATCAAATATCTCGTAAATCTTTGTAATTGATATTGTTATTGTATATTTATGGGATTGAGTAGAAACTATTCTTTTTCACACAAGCTATTGCTATAGTGTACACGTATTGTACATCAGTTATTACGATGCTATCAATAGAGCCGTCATACGAGAACACCAACAGTGTGCACTCTGCGTAAAGTTTCGACCCAGATCAGCCTAAGCATGCCACACAGGCTAACACGGACAGACACTTTTCGCCTTCTGTGGATTTTACTGTTTCAGGAATCATTACTCTATACCTCTATCCCCCTAGGACGGAATGTGTCGGCGCGGATTAGCGTGAGTGGACTGCCAAGACTGATCTGGATCGATACATTACGCAGAGACCATACTGTTGGTCTACTCATGGGACGGCTATATACATAAACGAATTTAGAAGGTAGGTATCACTCGAAAATGTCGTTTACTCAAAAACATTCGAGCGATTGGGGTTAACGCCATTTTCAACAATCTTTCACTCATATCACGGCGGCCAGTTCGGATCTAGGTAACTTGGTCACAGGAAATTTGGTCAACGGAAATATGGTCATAGTAATACGGGGACAAGGTATTTTGGTCACAGTAATACGGGCACACGGTAATTTGGTCACAGTAATAAGGGCACAAGGTAATTTGGTCATAGTAATAAGGGCACAAGGTAATTTGGTCACAGTTATACGGGCACTGTGACCATATTACCTTGTGCCCGTATTTCTGTGACCATATTTCCGGCGACCAAATTTCCTGTGACCAAGTTACCGTGCACCCTGACAACATTGTTGCGTGGACGACAGTTGCGAGAAAGTCAGGTCACATAAGTATGTACGTGCAATAGGACCGTCGTATTATGAGCCGAATTTCCAGAAAACCAACATAGTGTAAAGTATCGACCCGGATCAACCTAAGCATGACGTGAAGGCTAACCCGGACATATTGTTTCGCCTCTTGTGTATTTTCGTGAATCTTGTGTTTCGTGAATCATTACTCTATACCTCTACTCCCCTGAGACGGAATGTGTCGGCCCGGATAAGCCATTCGCAGACTGCCAAATTAATACAAAAATGTATAGGTTCAACATGTTCAGTCTAATTAAAGGTCACCCTTATCTTGCGGTGAATTTTGCTTGCAATTTGAGAAAATACATGACGTTCTGAATAATGGCTACAAATGTGTCAAACGAGAGCATCAATGGGAGACAACTCAAGTATGTCCGATTTACTGCCCTTTGACTAACAACAATCACATGATTAACACGCTTTTTACAATACGTTGTGCAAAAATATAAATTGACACTATATTAATTTGGTTACACGCAACGTCCCCAGAGATGTAACAGTTCGGCGTGATTTTAGAGATTCATCAATGAACAGCGTCCAAGGATGTAGAGTCCTACGGACTAATCGATACTAATAAAAGAGTACTTTGGTTTGAAAAACATCTGCGGAAATATTACAACATCTGTAAATTTAAAAGTATTCTTTTAGACGCTGTAATGTACATATTTCGGACTATGAAAAATTGCTCGTGTCAGAGAAATGGGTAAAGGTAGAAAACGGATCTGTTTCGAAATCAGCAAGGAAGCGTCACATGTCTTACCAATACTGTCATGAAGTGTGACTTGCTGGTTCTGCAACCTAATTTGAAATAAACTCGGTTACCACTTTTGGTAGAAGGTTGCCACTTAGGTATCGTACTTGTGAAACTACATGTGTATTTCAAAATCGAGCAGCTACTTTAAAAGATTTTTGAAAAGCTGTACTGTAAACTTTATTTGAAGTTAAACTGTCACATGCCCTGGTGGCTATGTTTTCCTTGGCAAATCAATTTCGTTTTAACGTCTTTGATTGTTACTAATCTATGTATATTGTATGTGCCATTATTTAAAATCATGTAGCATCAGAGGAGAATAATTTTCAAGTTTATCAGTATAGCTCCTTTCTGATGCCACATCAAGTAGGCTTATACGTATCATTTAGATATTTGACCGATTATGACCGATTATGATAGAGGACTAAACACATGGACATCCTTGTGAAATTGCAATGGGAAATATGCAGTTGTTTTTAGAGACTATGCCTAAAAAAGATCGGACATGGTGTAACGCTAATTGCTCAGATGAGCCTAAATATATGACATATGGGCATTTGTTAGACTGTTGTCAGACCCAGCTTTGGAAACTCTAAAAGAAAGGGAGTTTTTTACTGCTTGAGGAACATGTTATTCCTCATTGAAGTAAGAATATAGATACAAATTAAAACCGTGATGATTTGTTCAAAGCTAAAGGTAGTTACCCTGATCAGAACAATAAGCCAGAAATCATCTTCTTCAATGTCTTCAAACTTTACCTGTATCAAGTAACATGTAAATGTTCCGTTACGTAGAGGATTAGAGCAAAAGGGTTGTGCCTCTTCATTAGCTGGGGTCAAACATGGTGATTTACTTCATTCTCTCGGTGTGGGAACTGGTTTTGACCTAAAGAAGATGCCTCAAATAATATTTTGAGAAGTCGGTACAACTTTTGGAATCGACGTGATTTTAACATGTTTAAACTGAATAAGACAATATAACACGTCTCTGTGGTGCTGTAAACAGATATGTATGTGTACATTTAAACTTGAGTCGTTTATGAGAAAAAATTATAAGTATAGGACTAATATTCTCCCATGCAAGCTTCCGACAGTATGTGATGTCAAATCGGGACAGACAGCAAGCTTCCGACTTTAGATTATGTGATGATTGATGGTCGATATGACGACATGCGAACCGTAGTGATAACAGCCGTACGGACCGCGGAGCTCGGCCGTTAAAACAACTGAAAAGTACCTTAGATTTCCAATGAAACAACGCGTTTACAGCCGGAAAGATTGTCTTGCTTCATCCTCGAAAGAACTGTGTGTGTCGCCGATCGAGTTCGATGCTTTTCCCGTGTGTATGCGTCCATTACAAGTGCCGAAAACGCAAATGAAGTATTTATACAAAGGATAAAGAGACTGATCCTGGCCGATACATTCCGTCTCAGGATGCTAGAGGTATAGTGTAATCATTCCTAAAACAGAAAATCCACATGAGGCGAAAAGAGTCTGTCCGGGTTAGCCTACGCGGCATGCTTATGCTGATCCGGATCGATACTTTACGCAGAATCCACAGTGTTCGTTTTCTCGCGGGACAGCTTATATCAAGTTGTCAACTAAAAACTGATTCAGATATACACAATTTGCTCTTGCCGAGACCTACACAAAAGATATTTGAGCCAGTGCACGAGCAAATGTACCAGTTAACTTGTGTGAACGAAATAGCTCAAGATCAAGAGCTATATTGTTCGCATACACCTTACACAAGATTGTTTGAAGGTTATGTCAAACTTGTGTAGATTCTTATTAGACTTGGCAGTTGGACAATGTGATCTGAGCCTACGCTATTCAGAAAGACAATAGTTCATTTAGCATGCAATGGCTCATTAAGTCTTTACTTACTGATGCCAATGATAAGATAGTTTGACCGGTCATTTCTCGTTTTGCCTCAATGTTTTCATTGTTTTTTCTGTTTGTAATAGAGATATACTTCAAATTCGGCCGCATATTCGTTTTATGTCGGAAATGGTTAATTATGTGTCATGAATGGCGGTTTGGAATCTTGAATATTCCGCGTAGTAGTTTCAAGTCAAGTTAAATTGGCGTATAACTAATTTGAGTATTTTTGTCAGAGGATGCATCTAAGACAAAATAATTTGTATGCGAACAGTAAAGACTCAGGTGTGACTGTGTGGTTCCTCCACATACTCGTCTTCGATGTACACAGATGCAAGAATACCCTAAATCGCTAGAGGAGGTTCATTTGAGCGTGTTTGGTATATATGTTGACCGCCATCTGCTTGCAAGGGTTTTTGAAAACAGGAACACTTATAACGTACGATTAAATTGTGGTTCTGTTGGTGGGGTTTTTCCCTACAAAATACAACATATGTGGTGAAGTAGTTAGAGCGTCCGCCTCGAGAGCGGTACACCTGGTTTCGGGCCCTGTTCGAGAACTTCGGAACAATGCTTTGAAAGTTCCCAACAAACTTGGAGAATGATTTTCAGAATGTGTAATGAAAAGGGATATTGTCAAACGTGTTGATAATCTAATACAAGCGTTTAATTATAAACCGTTGTCCGTAAATAAACCGTAAATTCCAATATCTATAAACTCAGCCATATACTTTGCTCGCTGATGACTGCCCCCACATAGGTCCGCTCAGATTTATCTTTGCACCAGCCAATTAAATTGGCGCTTGCCACATAATTCGGTATAAACCGGTAAGAAAGCCCATTTAAATATACGATATAGAGAGGCGGTTAATGTCGATTGTTCATTGGATACAAAAAAAACCTTAGCACGATGATATAAGTATATGAGTGTATAAGGTCAAATAGAGACGACCTGTCACGCGGTGTCGTCAGTTCCAATATATGAAGTATGTTTTTATACACTTGGTATAGTGATCACGTTGTGTATTTATCATGCGACATATCAATTTACGCAGACAATAAACATAGTTACCTTGAATTAATTCGGCGATTATAACAACTTATAACAATTCAATTCAGGTATAACATTTAATTTATCTGCCAGGCTTGAGCCTGGGATTCAACGCTATGTTTCAGAGAGGTGTTTGCTTTATATGTTAAAACGTTCACCAAATAGAAACGTATCTTGGACTTTTTTTTAATTAAGGAGACTTTGATTAACAGTGTAAAGAGCTATTTTCCTCAGTTCCATCTTCACATCCTAAACATAACCTGACATGTGTCCATAGTTTCAATTTGCTTTTCATAATAATATTGAAAGTTTTGTACTGTCATTCTAAAGAGCTTTCACAACAATGTATCTTTAAGAGCATTCTCACAGCGTTCATATTTAAACAAATAATAGGATCAATGCAGTTAACCCTTTCCCACCTGCAGACTCATTTTGACGCAATAGTAGCAAACGACTTTTAAAAACATTGTGGCCAAAGGTGCAAATTGCTCATGATGAGCAATTTCTCCTTTGGCCAAAATGTTTTCAACTTTATTTAAGAATATAGCTATCTTTTATGTAGATTTTTCAGGTTATTGTCATTATGTTTTCAAAGTCGTCTGCTGCAGATTTATTGTAAGTTGGAAAGGGTTCAGTTCTACGGGTGTTATTAAGTTTATACGGTGTTGATTAACACACTAGGCTATCGTATTGGCTCTGTCCATTTTAATGGTCTCCTCCACGTTAATGGTTACTCCCTTCTGAGTTCTTTTCGGAGTAAACAGTCTGCTAGCAGTGACAGGAGGCAACCGGAAGTTAGTCCGTCGAACAGCTCCGGGTGGCGATTGAGCCCGCAATGGCTCATCTGGAGATTCGAACCCGAGGGCTCGCTCACGTCTAAGTGGCATTGTAGGTCTGTTCAAAATGGCTTCTAAAAGCGGGATGGACAAGTTAACATTCATGATCCGTCCGTCATTTCGTCCGTCCTGGAGAATCCGTCTACAATATCTCATGTTAACGTGCTGGTAATCATTGTCCTTCATTATACGGTCTATCTCGTTTTTAAGAGATTTCACAGATAAGCCTCCGTAATCTCCAAAACTGTCACTCGACTTTTCAATCATCAATTCCGATTTTCGCCTCATTAGACATTTCTGTACACCCTTGACATGTGACAGAGACTTCCGGAATGGCTTGCTGACATACACATACCGGTCATCTGCGAGTTTGTGTTCTCTTTCAATATGGTGTTTTGTCACTTTCAGCTCTGTGTTAAGGTTGCCTTGTGTTAAATACAGTTGTTTACGATTCCTTGACAACTGCTTGGTAAGCGCCACTAGCCGAAGCTCGGATAACTGGGGCAACACTACCTGCACCTTGGCATCGGTCGTGCAATACGGCCGACCCGAACTACTGTGTAATATCGTCATTGTAGAATTGCTGCGGATTCGCTGAATAGATCGTTTAACACTCGATTTAATCGTGCTCACATTTACCAAAGTATATGTTACTTCAGTATGGTTAATTTAAACGATGGTCGTTGATGACAAGACTGAAAAACGTATGTCATCCATCTAATTCCTGACTAATCTGTGTAGCCAGAGGTCCTTCGTGGCAGGTTATTCCTGAATAGAAAGACAAACAACCAGACAGTGAGTATGTAAACAATCACGTGTAAACAAAATAGGTTGTAAAGCTGATTTAAAATTAAAGTATATTTTTGTGGCGATTGCTTTGACAATCGCCACAATGCTAACAAAAACAACAACAACGAAACAAACGAAATTTATATAGTCAGTTTTGAACAGTCGGTTGGATATTTCTGCAAAACCAATTTATTCACTTCCGTTAATTCAGACAACGTATTCAACTTGTTTAGAGATACATGAATTGAACAACTTAAAGTGATGCAATGTATTGTCATATAATTTGAGGTTCATTTGGTTCTTTCGCTGGATAATTGATATCAATGATTGAGCGAGTAATGTGTCTCCAGGTGGAAATCAAAACTTTTAAATGTTGAAACTCATGCAAATATTGCTAATTGTGACAACAAAGTAACTAATACATAGTTCAAAACTCTTTTGGTAATAAATGTTGAAAAACATTCAATTGAAGTCATGTAAATGTACACATTTGGCTTACTGGGTATGTCAACCCAGTGAAAAATGAAACATACACGATCAACATTTAGATGTTTATTGTACTTGAAAGTAAGGTTATTACTCTCATGTTATCCCAGAATTACGATTATAATATCTCAAGACAACTTTTGAACAGTTTTTAAAACTTTACTATCTATAATCTGGAGTTCAGCACCTTTAATGTTTCATTGTATGTATGAACGATGGGTACTTCCCATGGGTGATAAACACAAGAGGGTTTGTTTCACAAGAACTATGACAGAATGAAAATTAATATTTTTCGTGTTCACAATTAAAGATAAGTCTCTACATTCCATTATGCATTGGGCGCTTAAAATGAACGAAATCGTTGCTCTATGCAATGCAGTGTTATAACTGTAGGTACAAGTAATTTTAGTTGTTAGCTAGGTGAAGACGTATATTTTGTAAAATTACAGAATGAGAGAAAGAATGTTTCAGTCGATGTAAGATTCAGATTTATTTTAACTCTTTTATTTTCACACATTTTCTCTTTATATTTTTGGTGTCACAATTTGAAAGATGAGCCGTCCCGTGAGCAAACCAACATTATTGCCTCTGCGTAATGTCACGATCGACCCAGATCAGCCAGCACATACTGATCCGGGCCGACACATTCCGTCTCAGAGGGATAAAGGTATAGAATAATTATTCATGAAACAGAAAATCCACAGGAGGCAATCCGCACAGGTCAATCCGGGCCGACACATTCCGTCTCAGGGGGGTAGATGTATAGAGCAGTAATTACTGAAACATAAACAAATACACAATAGGCTAAAAGTGTCTGACCGGGTTAGCCTGCGTGGCATGCTTAGACTGATCCGGGTCATGCTTCTTTAAGCAGAGTCCACACTGTTGGTTTTATCGTTGGACGGCTCAATTATATTGACCTTACCTTATGAAAAAATATCGCTGTATTAAGTTCGACGTGGTGCGCTAGTCATGGCGAACAGTTGTTTCTCAAATTGTCAGAATCCATTGATTTAAAATCTCATATTATTTAAGTAGCACAGTAAATCACATCAAAAATAAATCATGGATATATCAATTGGTAAAAGATAAACTAGTAAATAAACTACAAGAAATCACAAAGCATACATTAAGACTCACAACAATATCTGAATTTGCACGACAAAATTATAAAAGTATATAGTCATGATTTATAAAAACAATATATCACCGATACAGTCGTTACACAAACACAGTTTAAATCTTAGTAAGTATAACCCGACTGTGGAACTCCTTCTTAGGTTTAACCCTTTCCCACACTCGAACATAATTTAATAAAAAAAGATAATTATTAAGAATCTATATAACGTATAAATAACATTTCAATTATTGAATAGAGTAAATTACAAATGAAACTTAGCAATTGTTTAGTATGTATAATATATTTTTCGCCTGTTTTCACAATGTTTTCGAAGATCATCTGTTTAAGATACTTTTGCATGTGGTAAATGGTAAATCTCAGGCAACATTTTTCTAGTCGGATCAACGTCTTACCAAGCGATCAGGATTAGGTGCAGATTTGAGCCGTCCCGCGAGAAAACCAACATTATGGCCTCTCGTCACAATTGCATGTTTACTGTTTATTGTTTTTCTCGTGTACCCTAATTGTGGTTTGAGATAATAAAGGTTATGTTCTGTTCGTCTGTATCGACCCAGATCAACCCTGCGCAGTCCACACAGACTGATCCGGGCCGACACATTCAGTCTCAGGGGATAGAGGTATAGAGTAATTATTCCTGAAACAGAAAATCCACAGGTAATCGGCTAAGCATGCGCGACATACTTAGGCTGATCCAGATCGATAATTTACGCAGAGTCCACAATGTTGGTTTTCTCGTGGGACGGCTCACGTATCCCTGACGTCACAGTACTGGGTTTTACTAACCATACCAAATTCCGTCCGTTTGAAAGCATGAAAAAGATCAGTGGACTAAGAAATAGGAAGGTGGGTGTTAGGACATGTGTCTTGTATATATACGACCTTGCATACCTACAGTCTGATCATTATGAAGACCCTCTATTTGATAATGATAAATAAGATGATAATGATAACAGGTATTTAAAAAAAAAAGATAATTATAATAATATTAATGATTAGTATGATGATACTAATTGTTATGATGAAGAAAAAAAAACAAAAAAACAATAATAATAATAAAATAAATTTTAATTTTAATTTTGATAACACTGATAACAAAATTGATAACATTTGTAATTCCTGCCTTGAATGCAGGCCTACGAATTGAATAATCTGGCTTTACACCGTTTGTAACAACGTCAGTGATTACACAACACACTGATTTCATGAACAAAAATAAAGTTGTAATCTAAAATTTAACGTACACACTAGTAACATGTTGAAAACAATTCAAAAAAGATAAAAAACAAAACATTGTGTTAAAGGGAGGAAATGCTCATCATGAGCAGTTTCTCCTTTTGTAGCAATGTTTTCAAAAGTCATTTGCTGCAGAAGCGACATACACCGTCTGTATGTGGGAAAGGGTTTTCGTTGTAAAATGTTCATCGACGACTATATTCCATGTACATTTGCAGTGCAGTGAAGACTCTTGCGATACTGTGCGTACTTTCATTTATAGATGTTTTTCATTTTTTTGCCACGATGTTTTTTAAACCACCTTCTGCAGTTTTGTACCATATGGGAAAGAGCCTTTAATAGCATTTGGACGCCACAGTCCTGATATAATCTGTTATTCACTTATTGATGTATGTTTGTCCTGTCATCGACCCTTATAAATATTATTAAACTCTCACATGCTTGTTATTTTCAACTTTGAACAGATATGAATAAAACTATGAAAACATGGATCAATAAAAGAAAACTATTTGAGACAGAAGGCAAACCATTTGTTTGATAAAGGTTTATCACCGATTTTAACAATTGTCAGGTCATATCACGACAGTAAGTTCTTCTACCCGTCTGCTGCCCTTGCTTATTCACATCAGCAAATCTATACAACTGACTGCTTTCGCATAAATATCACACCGTAGAAATTCCAATAGAGAGAAAATTCTCTTTGTAAGTAAGAAGAATTCGTCTAATGTAGTAGTCTTCAAACGTCTTCTGTATAAGTAAATAGGATAAACTATTTCCAAAATTATTAAATATATTTACCCTTATCCCACTTTGGTCGACAACCTTATTTCTGTTATTTGATAGGCATACATACATACATACATACATACATACATACATACATACATACATACATAGCAAGCTAAGAATCTACAACAGCAATATTAAATATGTTCTTCTGTACGGTTTTGAATGCTGGAAATTATTAGTTACTGACTTACAAAACGTTGATGCTTTTCACAACAGCTGTCTGAGAAGAATACACAAGATATGTTGGCCAAAAGATATCACAAACGAAGAACTATTCAAAATTAGCAAAGCGAAGCAAATAAGAACGGCGATCAAACAAAGAGTATTTAAAAAGATGGCTAGGCCATGTATTGCGACCACCTGGACAGAGAACGTTATGGAGACCACACAACACTTGGCGAAGAACAGTAACGTCAGAACTACGAGAGATGGGTTTCAGCTGGGGAGAAGCACCATATTTGGCAAAGGATAGACATAAGTTGAGGCAGTTTGTTATGGCCTCATGTCCCACTGGGGACAAAGAGGATAAGTAAGTAAAATAAGTAAATCCATCGGTTGTAAGGCCGAACCCTAGCTCGACCAACAACTCTTTCCTACGTTTGACAGAGAATCAATACGACAGACGGCATCCGTTTTTCGTCATTTGGCAAGCAGTCTATCTTGAAATGCTTGGAAAGCATAATGTGTGGCAATGACACTCATGGGTAGGTGATTTGTCGCCGTGATATGACTGACAAGGTGTTGTAACCGTTGTTAACTTCCAATAAATCAAAGGTCAGGGTTGAACTGATTGCGGATCTCTTCAAATCGATGTTGGTATGTCAGAATAATCGTGCATGGTGAGTGATTACTGAAAAAATGGATAAATGTTTACCATGCAGCGGTCATTGAGATAAGTGATTTGCTTGCGTCCGTATTAATCGCAGCCAAGTGGATTAAGATAATCCAAAATATGCACTTCAGTGACAGATAAGATAACGATAAGTTTATGGTAGAGGTGTCCCAGATGAAAGTTAATGTACGTAAAACAAGAATTAAGTCGCGACTGATAAAGTGTATACATACAGTTATGGTGTTCAATGCTATTATTGCATATAAAACGTTCTCTATGTATTTAGATCCCAATCCATTTTTACCTGCAGGATTAAAAGATTATCCCTTTTCATTAATCCAAAGTTGTTTACTTTGTGGAAAATACAAAGTCATTGTGCAATAGATCTTTTAGAATGAAGGCGTATGCAGGTGCTTTTTAACAAATATATAAAGGTAAAGGGTGTTTCATAAAAGTTCTTCCCATTTCTCGATAACCCATATAAATAAACGAGATAGAGATGAGATGCTTGTTGAATGTTCCGCTTGTACACAACGAGCATTTGTCGTATCGTCCGATTTCATTGGAATAAACCGATCACGTGCTCATGAATATTTAAATGTGTACGGTCAATTGGAGACGACATTTTTAATGTATGAGATGGTGGCACAGATCCATTACCTTGCGCAGAAAATTAATTTAATAAATTCCATCAGACAAACAAAATATATAAACTACTACGAGAATCACGAATAAGTTTTGTTTGAAAGATATACAATCATAAATAGATTTTGACCATATAATCATAACCTCTTCTTATAAATCTTTATACATCAATCCTTTTTAATTATCACTTTATATATGTTTTCACTGCCTGAGTAATTTGACTTCCATAATAAACTCGGGTCATATGGGGGAACATGGTCTTCGTTTTTTCTTGAAAGGTCATGGCTCATAGGTCGAGTTCTCACTATTTCTCACTATTTAGTTAACAAAGGCATGTTAACACATTTGCAGCGGACGTCTTCTGAAAACAGTGTCGCAAAAGGAGAACTGCTCATATTTAGCAATTTCTCCTTTACGCTACAACTATATTGATTAAGTATACACACTTTCGATTAAGCTTACATGTTTTCAAAGACGTTTGCTACAGGTGAAGTGTAATAGGAAAGTATTAACACAATAAGTATTAAAATGTAAAATGAATAGTTCAAATGTATGTACATGTATAACCTTTTACCACATTCAACACATCTGCAGCAGATCACCCTGAAAATGTCTAGGTAAAATGAAGAACATCTGTTTCTCTATGAATTAAAATATAATTGTTCAATAAAATTGAAAACAGTGTGTAAAAGAAGAAATTGGTCATTATGATCAATTACTTCTTTTGCACGACTGTTTTCCAATTATGTCGTCTGCAGGAGATACGTATATGGAAAAGGTTTAAAGGTGTGTAAACACTTGTCTACGTAAGCGGATTATAAAATAGTTTTAAAAAACCCGAAAACAATTGACACACACTAAGGAAGGATAAATAGGCCACGTAACTAGAAAACTGACCACTTGAAAAAACGTGACAAAATAATTTAAAAAACTGCTCACAACGAGCAATTTCTAATTTTGCCACAATTATTACACTCTCTTTTCAATAATTTTGTTTAAGTTTATAGAGGTTTCCATACTTTTGCTCAGCTGTTTTCAAAGTCGTCTGCTGTAGATGTGCCATAGCCTTTCCCCTCAGGCTTACAGCACATGCTTGTTCGACTATATTACGAACATGGAAATGGCATATCAAAAAGTACATTCGGATCTGGATCGCAAAATAACGAAGGTGCATTTGCTGAAAGCGCGTCTTTAACACACGGTGGCATGTATGTCAGGTTAGACTCAGTCTATCGTTTACATTATAGTTTGGACCAATGTTTATCAATATGTACCGTCTGATTGGTGTAGTGGTTATAGCATCTTGAAGGTTACTCACTATATCGTTTACATTATAGTTGGGACCAATGTTTATCAATATGTACCGTCTGATTGGTGTAGTGGTTATAGCCTCTGGAAGCTTAGACTCGCTCTATCGTTTACATTATAGTAGGGACCAATGTTTATCAATATGTACCGTCTGATTGGTGTAGTAGTTACAGCCTCTGGAAAGTTAGACTCACTCTATTGTTTACATTATAGTTGGGACGAATGCTTATCAATATGTACCGTCTGATTGGTGTAGGGGTTATAGCCTCTGGAACGTTAGACTCACTCTATCGTTTACATTATAGTTGGGACCAATGCTTATCAATATGTACCGTCTGATTGGTGTAGGGGTTATAGCCTCTGGAACGTTAGACTCACTCTATCGTTTAC